>JARJCM010000153.1:0-257177 GCA_029233265.1 Mycena alexandri
CCAGTGTGACTCTGCCCATTCTGCCCCTCTCCCTGCCCTCCCCGCAGGCTTTTGCGATCTTACACGCGTTCATGTACACCCACCGCATCGACGCCGCGCTCGGCGCCCTGCTGCCCTTTCCCCCCACGTTCCTCGAGACCCTCGCGCCGTCCTCCTCCACCGCAGCGCACCTCGCAGCCGCCCTGGCCAGCGGCTCCACGCGCCACCAGCTCAACGCCCACCTTTGCGCCGCGTCCTCGGGCAACTTGTCGACGCTCATGACGCATGCGGCGCACGTCAGGGAGCTCTGGCAGGACATGGTGGCGCTCGGGCTGTACGACCCCACCCTGTGGGATGCGCTCGATCTCGCGTGGGAGGTCGTCCTCGGCGCGATGAACCTGGCGGCGCATTGAGGGCAAGCTTACTGTTTGTATCATCTCACGACCGCGACGAACACTGGCGCTCGACGCGTCTCTAGATCCACCAAAAATCTTCTCTCTAATATTATATCCCCACCCATCCCACATTTACCAGTTTTACTTACTTACATTCATCCACCCACAACATACCCCGCATGGTCCCGGTCCCCCATATGTAGCATCCACAAGCTGTTTCTATAGGTCGTTCTATACGCTGTTTTTATATCTCCCAAAGTGCAATTGCATCTCCTCGCCTTATCTTACGCGCTGTGTCCCTACTTGACTCCACTGTGACGACTTCGTTCTGTAGCCCAATACAATACGCCTCTCATGAGACGTGAATGTTCCTTGCTCAATCTAGTTCGAAGAAGAATCCTTGAAGCCTCTTCGCCTGATTATCGATGCGAATCTTACCTGCTCAATTTAGTCTGTAAGAAAAATTCTGAATCTGAATACTTGAACCCGCTGTGAGTTTGAAATATTTGTACAACGGTGACATTGCATGCCCGAACCGCGTTCATATTTCGTCTGCTCGCGTGAACTGCAGCGAATACGGGTTCGGGGCAAGGTCAATTTTATGCGAGATAAGTGGTTCAGAGGCGAATATGACGTCTTCAACGTTTGGCTGAAATTTAGTTACTCTCCCGGTCATGATGAATAGCAAAAACGACGCGGCGCCGTTCAAAAGCTCGGTGTTATGCATGACACGGGCAATTAATAAAGCGGCGCGAGAATGAGAAAAATATCTCTTTCGACCTCTTCTCCCCCTCCGCGGAACCGCGTTTGGTGTTCACACTCGTCATAATACATATTTACATCTCGAATTCGAAAACCACCCGTGCCCAGAGAGAACGGTTGGTTTCTGTGAAGAGACACTTAATGAGGCGAGGCGCAAGGAATTATCTCCAAGGCCCCAAAGATAATGGACAGAAGCCCCTTCATTCATGATCAAAGCCGCTCAACACAAAAAGAATTGTAAAAACAACGTCCAACTGTACCGATTAATCAAGAGTGTTAGGCCGAGTCGTCATCACTGTCCACGCTGCTATATTCCGAACTGGACTCTTCGCTGTCGGAATCGGGTTCCTCCTCTTCCCTGTGACTCTCCTCGTCCCAATCGCCTTCTTCGTCAATGTCTGCGGCCTCTGTACCCTCAGTTGATACCTTCATACTACATGTGATTCTGGGGGCTCGACTCGGAGACCGAGTATATCTGAACACGGCCGAGGGTAACACCTCGGCATACATGTGCAAGGACCGCCGTGCGAATCCGATGCGGATCTCCTGAGGGATGGAACCCCACTGCGATAGCAAGGACCGGAGGCCCGAGATACGATCTGGCCAGACGAGCCGGTTATTCAGGAGACTTTTATCGATGTGCAGCCTTTGAAGTGCTGGAAGAGTCAAGACGCCGAGCAGGTCAGAACATGAGCTTTCGCCTCGCAGTTTCAGGGTTTTTATGTAGGGGAGGGCTACATGGCTTCAGGAACAAAGCAAATGTCAGAATGCAGGTTATACAGATCGAATATGTAGCCAACCTCGGTGCATCACGATCAAAACCTGCTCCAAAGAAGGTCAAGTCGCAGAAAACGAGGTGGGGCGCAAGATCCAGGATTATTATGCAGTGTTTCATACTGATGCTGGTGATGAGGAGTGTCGTCAACCGGGCCCAGGGTAACATGTCACGGAAAACCTCCTCGTAGGCATCAGCAAACCCTGGGTCTGCTACGTAGTACTATGAGTGACATCGTCATTCAAACGGGCCTACTTATTCAAAATCGCGTCGCTTCGTCTCAATTCTTTACGGATCGCCTTCGGATTGCCCGCATATTACTCCGACATGTATTTAACTTCAGAGTATCAAAAAACTTTGGGCGAAACGGACTAGAATTGAGTGAGCTATGGCTCCCGGCGTCGGGATCCCACCTAACTACTGCAAAACTGAGCTGCCCAAATAAACTGGCTATACCAATCGTCCCCGGCATTTGGGGGCACGTTGGGGGGGACGTAAAATGGGTGCTTGAAAAAATCTAGAAGGAACGGAGGGGCGGAACGATCGAGAACGTTCAATTGGTACTGACACCGATGGGAGCGTGACATTTCAAACTCCGTCTGTTCCATATCAATCTCGGCGGATTTGCGGCAGATCACGTTTTATCCGAACACGATCACGCTTCGCTTCTTCCACCACGTCAAGCGCGCGATGCACACACAAAATGACGCTCCTGCACCCGAAAGCAAAGAAGACAAGATCAGGAGAGGTTGTTACCTCCTGTCTCTCATGCCCAAGGAGCAGCAGAACATCATGGCCATGAGCGTTAAGCTCAATGTTTCGTACCACACTCTTCGAAACCGCTTCCTGGGCAAGACACTTCCTGCCAAAGAAGCACAAACCCAAAAGATGCTTCTCTCCCCGGCCCAGGAGCGGGCCTTATGCGAATGGATCACCTACCTCGCTTCCACGGGCCATCCAGTTTGCAAGCGCACACTCAAGTTTTACGCAAAAGAGCTTTGCGGCACGCGGCCGAGCAAGGGCTGGGTCATGCTCTTCTATAAACGACACCCTGATCTTCGACTCGGAAAGGCCACCGGTCTTGATCCGCGTCGGGCCCAGGCGTTTAATCGTCCGGTCGTCGAGCGCCATTTTGCGCAACTCCAGGAGTTGGTCAATAGGTTTCAAATCCCCGTCGAGAACATATACAATATGGACGAAAAAGGTGTTCAGCGTGGCGGTGGGAAAAAAAGCAGCAGTCGGAAATACTTTGTTTCCCGGAAGGCGCGGACAAATTACAAACATCGCAGCCCGAACCTCGAGCTAATTACCATCATTGAATGTGTTTGTGCCGACGGATCGGGACTAAAGCCGGGCTTTGTGTTCGCTGGGAAGGAATATTGCCCTGAATGGTTTGAAATCGATCCCGAGATCACGTATGTATCTTGTTTATACTTTTGACGCAGTCACTAATAATTGGTCAGGCTCGCAATGTCCGAAAATGGCTGGACAGACGACTTCATCGGCCATGAATGGTTTGAGAAGTGCTTTCTTCCTCAAGCCAAGGCACGTAATGTGTCGGGGAAACCAATTCTCCTAGTTTACGATGGTCATGGCTCCCATGAAACAACCCCCCTCATTCGTTGCGCACGGAAAAACGGGATAATCCTTCTGTCTCTTCCCCCGCATACTACCCACATGCTCCAGCCTCTCGATGTTGGGGTCTTCGGACCATTTCAACGTGCTTGGATTCAGCGCTGCGATGAAATCGTCGAGGATTTGGACGAGGAAATGCCGAAGAGGGATTTTGTTGCAGAATACATGGCTGTTCGCACCGAGTCCTTCAAGGAGTCGGTTGTTCTTTCCGCTTGGAAGAAAAGCGGCAACTGGCCTATTAATCCCCGGGTTTTCACCGACCTGGACTACGCGCCAAGTATTCCATTCTCGACTACTGCACGCGACTTTCCGGACTCGTTTCCAGTCGACAAAATTCGTGCAACCTTCCTTTCTGCGGGCACAACCGTCGACGAGGATGACATGTGGTCAGATGACTCAGACGACGAGATGGGTGAGCCAGAATATTTTTCTGTGCCCAATATTGTCTCGCGGACCCCCAGCTTCGAACTTCCCATTGCCCCCTCAGTCTCCCTTCCCCCAATGACACCTGCACCTTCAACTCACCGCCTTACCCGCTCCAATACCCACTCTGAAGACACCCCACCCTCGAAACGTCTCAAAACATCACCGTACTCGGCGGAGTACATCCGGGCACTGGAGGAGCAGGTTCAATACCTCACTGCTCAATGTGGGCTTGCGGGGACGCAGATTGGCAAGCTGAAGCGGAAGGAGAATGCAAAGGCCGCCAAAAAGAACGGACGCGCCAAGTTAAATTGCGAGGCACGTGTCTTGACATCGGCGGAGGGAATGCGGATCGTCGAGCAGCGAGAGCGTGAGGCAGCCGAGAAGGAGGCAGAGAAGCAGCGGCGAGAAGATGAACGCATTGAGAAGGAAAACCAAGAGCAGGCACTGCGCGAATCTCTGGATGAGACCACAGTGTTTCGTGGGTCCATCGCGTCCAAGACAAAAGCGGGGCTCAAGGACCTTGCACATGTCCTTGGTCTTTCCCTTATAGCGGGGGAAACTAACAAGGAACTCGCCACCCGGATCACCAACTTTTTCGAAGCCAATCCTGCCAAGGCTCAGGAACCTCGATTCCTGGGGCTCTTTAATCGCTCTCGTGCCCCGGCAACAGCTGCCACATCGCCCGAATCACATCTCTTGAACGTGTCCAATCAAACCACGAACGCCATTGCTGGCCCTTCGTCTTCTCCCAGATCCATGGACAGCCCCGAAGAATCTTTCTCACAACATGTCAACTACAACTCCACTGCCCTCTATCATTTTGACCCTTTCCCAACCCAGTATTCGGACGTGTACTCGGCTTATGGGCACCCGAACGAACAATTGAATGGCTTTGCCATTGCACCCCAGTACGATGATAGTCTTTTCTATAATCAGAATTATTACACAAACTGACTATTACTTATCTAATTGCTTGCATGTGTCTAATAATCCTACTTGCTCTTTGGATCTGCCCATTTGGTACGACGAAAACTTGAAGTACATTTGCGGGGAACATGACGTCATGATACACCCGAGGGTGGATTGGTGAATTGACGGTTAAATGGTCGGGTTGACGCGTTAAACTCAAGTTCGACGCGTCAAATTCCCAGTTGACAAAGATAGCCATCCATTGAGCATGAAAAACGCGAATTGGTAATGACATTCTCGCAAATTTTAGGTAGGTAATAATTCTACTCCATATCCCCTGCACCCTCAGCAGTCTCAGGGGCCTCGCCTAACCTATCATAGCCAAGCATCTCGCGCATCTGCTCTACGGTAAGTGTTGCATGCCAGCCGTGGGTAGCATGCGCAAGGTACCCGGGAATGGTGTCACCGTGCTCCTCCAATTCCCGAATGCGGTCCGGCACTACTGCTTGGGCCTTAAATACCATGTCAGCCCACTCCATTACACGCGCCGCTGCCTCCTCTGACTGGATGGATCGGAAGCAGTACGGGTCTTTGTGCCACTGAAGGACCCCGTCAACAATGCTGTCGCCGTCGCTGCTGTGAGAGCTGAGCCGCGGCATGCTGCTATGAGCTGCAGATGATTTGGACGACACGGAGGCGGAATCAGACGCGAGTGCTGCTGCCAGGAGCGCTGCGGCTCGGGTGTTGGATATGTCGTCTTCGCTACGAGTGGGGCTACTGAAGCAATAATCTCAGAAAGGTAACGCAAACCACACATCAAACACGCACCTTTTTTTATCTCTTTTGACCACCTCATCCAAGGTGTGTTCTGCTGGGTTCCGTGGGTGTGCTAGAGAGTGAGGATGGTCGGCCGGGCGTTCTGAGAATGGAAGATGCCGGCACGAACCGTTTTCACTGGACATTTGAACCGATATGCAAAGGACTCGGATTGGAAGTCCCACAAGTCAGCTTTTAAATAACCTCTCGGTTAGAATTCAGGCCCAAAGAATCGAAGACGCGTGTGGCCACATGTATAGGTATGTGGAATATGTTTTTCTCAATGTGCAAAATAGCTACGCGAAATTGAGCAATACGAGATTGTGGCGCTCGGCTACTGCGAGAGTTACCTATAACTTCTAACTTCAGTGTGAGGTTTCTTGCTCAAAGTGGCCACGTCCCCACGCGTTAATTCACTGTTGACGCGTCGTTGCGAGTTTTTGAGAGAAACAGAGTTGCCGTTGTCGAACTGGAGCCAAAAAAGTGTTTGGATCGGCTGTCCGCATTGGGCATTTCAGGCAAACACCGGTTTGGCGATGCTCCTGCCGAATACTTCTTGACGATCCATCAGTGACCTTGAGATTGCTCTCTTGGGGGATTGGCCAGTTCGTATTGGTTTAAAAAAATCTCAAAGGTCCCGGGCCTCCGATATTGCCTGGCGCGAAGATGCCGCCATCAGCCGAGCGGAGTTCAAAATGGAATTGTGACTTTATGTGACTTTCCGTTCACGCCGTAATGAATCGCGTTCAGAACGTGTCCCGCCCCTCCGTTCCTTCTAGATTTTTTCAAGCACCCATTTTACGTCCCCCCCAACGTGCCCCCAAATGCCGGGGACGATTGGTATAGCCAGTTTATTTGGGCAGCTCAGTTTTGCAGTAGTTAGGTGGGATCCCGACGCCGGGAGCCATAGCTCACTCAATTCTAGTCCGTTTCGCCCAAAGTTTTTTGATACTCTGAAGTTAAATACATGTCGGAGTAATATGCGGGCAATCCGAAGGCGATCCGTAAAGAATTGAGACGAAGCGACGCGATTTTGAATAAGTAGGCCCGTTTGAATGACGATGTCACTCATAGTACTACGTAGTTGCTGTAGTTGGTGTAGTACTGTAGAAAGGGTACCTCCTATGTAGTTCTACGTAGTTGAAGGGGTTTCTACGTAGTTTGGGGGGGCTTCTACGTAGTTCAGGTTCTAAAGCTCACAAAAGTGTTACTTGGTGAACACTCTAACACCACTATCTTATGTTTTCAAGTTCAAATTTGCTGTTGAGTAACGGTATTCAACCAATGTCTTGTTGTATTGTATCAAATCTATTTTAAATTGTAATTAATTAACATGTTTCCTGAGAGGATCGAACACGCGACCTCGGGAGTCCAGCCAAAAGACAGAGTTTCGCGCACTAACCAACTGAGCTAAGAGTCCATACAATCCTAGGGGAATGATTCTGATACATAGGAACCTCGCCTGTCCCAGGCGAGGTTACTCTTCTCTCCGCCCTCACCCGTCGCCCATTCATGGTGTCTATCTGGGTGTGAATAATTCTCTATCCACTCTGAAAGACTTTTCACCTTGAAAAAAAAAAATCCAGGGTATGTGAAATATTTGTAGATGCTAAAAATAGACCAAAACCAAAGTTGTAGAGCTTAAAGAGAGCTACAAAAGTTGTCTATACCACTTTTCGCCAAACGGCTTAGTTGAAGCGCAAAACCCAAAATACTTTCCCACACGCGACACTTTTTAAGGCTAGAACAACTCAAAACCAGATTTTCTGCAACTTGCCAAACAACCAGACCTTCATAATGTCCGTTGAAGACTTGACAGTCGGCCGCTGATCAGAAATCCATCTGCGTCATAGAATACCCCAAACCTACATAGAACTACGTAGAACCCCCTAAACTACATAGAACTATGTAGAGTCTCCTCAAACTATGTAGAACTACATAGTTCAGCCAAAACTACAGCCAACTACAGCCAACTACAACAACTACAACCAACTACACCAAAAAACAGGGTTTGCTGATTAGTAGTGACCAAGTGCTACTCGGTGCAAGAGCGGGGCTGCAAGAGAAGTAGTGGACCGATACCCGAAATCCATAGGGCTGGCCAGCCATCCTGTCGTCGTAAGGCTGCGGAGAATGGGGAACGGTCCCAGGCCGAACATGGTGCTAAGGTCGCGTACATGTATACAGAGCTTCAGATGTTGCCATCGGGCCCGATGCGCCGTAATGGTTTGGAAGAGGGGAGACGCATCATACCGCGAGTAGCTGAATTCGACGGAGAGCGGGCAAGAGCCGGAACGTTGGAGTAAAGTTTCTACAGCGCTGACTTGGCCGGCTCCGTCGCTTTCGTCCGTTAGGGTGATCCCGAATGTGCGCCAAAGCCTCGGAGTCGAGAAAGCAATTTGCCGCCACAGACCACAAATTTGAGCGAGGATAATCGGGGACAGCAAGCCTTTCTGTGGCGCGCGTTTCGGGTACACTGACAAGAAATGCACAAAGATTTCGGACACGACTTCGGGGGGCAGAGTCAGGACCGGATAGATGTACACATTGATGCGGTCTCGCAAAATATGCTGCTCTGCTTTCAACAATTCCTTCTCCGTCCAGGAGATTGACATGGAGCGCTCCAAATCCATAATCCGAGCCGCGAGGTCTGCAATGCGCTCACGATCGGCCGCCCTCTCTCGGGCGGTCCGTTGGGTGCGTGTCTCGGCCATGGGTAGTCCGTGCTAATAAAAACTTGGAGTTTGTGTGAAATTAGAGGGCGTTCATGTGAATCACTCACGTTGAAGATGATGATTCGAGTAGGGCGCTGTTTATTAGTCTGGTTTGTAAACAGGTTTATAAACACCTGTTTATAAACCGGGTTTTATATTCCTCGGGCAGGATGGCCGTTTTTTAATTCCCATCAGGCCCATCAATCCCGCCCCCGAGCCCGATTTGAAGAGGTTGTGGCATGATTTTTGTGAGTTGTCGAGGTCAAAAAACAGAAGAATTCTTCCCTGCAGTCCTTTCAGCTGGGACAGTTAATTCTCTGGGCAACTCTCACCACATTCAAGAACATCTCGTTGAAAATCTAAGTTGAACCATCTCCTCAACGGCGTTAGCACCCCCAGACAGTGACACAAACAGGCAACTGATGGTTTGGGGTCAAACTAGGCTGAGCACAGGTGAAAATTGCCTCCCGCAGCGGGGAGAGCACTTTTTGGCCGTGGGTTTATAAACATGTTTATAAGCACCCTGTTTATAAACCCAAGTTTATAAACCGGTTTTTTATTGCTCTGGAATAATAAACAGCGCCCTAGATTCGAGAAAGAGAGGCCGACCGTGGCTGTGCATCGAGTTGGAACTCCGACCCCGATCATCACGGCACACCGGCATGTTGAAAAAGTTCACATCAGCTCAGATGGTTTGCTGAGTACTCTCCGTGGAATTTTCGACCAGTTCGAAAGCTACTGAAGGTCTTTATGAGTTTATTTTCCACAATCAGATGGAGAGGATAATATTTGCTCAAACGTCAATCCCATGAAATACCTGTCTCGCCACCGGGCCGCCACGCACGACGTGAGGAATAAGTGACGTAGGCGCGGACGAGCAAGATCGTTATCTTCCCATTTGAGCATCGTCCCATCGCTCCAGCGGCCTAGTCCTGCAGTTTAAGCACAGTGTTTTGTTGCGCCCTCATGTTTTTCCTTCTTCAAGCCGTTCTAGGGAGCGCATTCAGCCTGGTCTTCTTGGTCCAGGCCGTGCGGCTGCAGCAGCCGTTCGATATCTCTAACGACTCCGAGTCGGACTCACATACCAAAATATTGAACGCCAAAGTCGACGCGGCCATCAACTCGATTTTGAAGGATTTCAAGTCGCCTGGAGGGGCTGGGGTTGCTGTTGTGCAGAAGAGCCGCAAGGACGGATGGATGGTTGAGACAAAAGGGTATGGTGTCGCCAAGGTCGACGGGACAAAGGTGACGAGCGAAACCCTGTTTGGCATTGGGTCCAATTCAAAGGCAGGCACTCCCTACCTGAAATTTAATTCTACTCACTCCCGCAACAAACAGCTGTTCGATATATTGGCAACAGGACTGCTGATTTCCAACGACAGTTTGTCCCCCCGTATTTCTTGGGACACGAAGATAGCCTCTTTTGTACCAGAATGGGGGCTAATGGATCCCATAGCGTCGTCCGAGAGCACTATCGTGGACGTTATGAGCCATCGCACTGGTCTACCTCGACATGATATCATCTTGCAACATGGAACTGTGGCAGATGTGGTACGTCTAGGCAACCTCGGTGAACTCGCGCTTCTGAACAAGACTAGATTCGGCGTCTACGATACCTAAAACCTTCCACGGGTTTTCGCGAACTGTGGCAATATAACAACCACATGTACTCGCTTCTGTCTTATTTCCCGCCACTGCTTGCCGGAGTCCCATTTGAAACATACGTGAACAAATTTATTCTTGCGCCCCTCGGCATGGACGCCACGACTTACTACTCGAAAGCCGCAGAGGAGAGTGGGCACCTTGCAGATGGTTTTGGAAGAGATGGCGTGAACCAAACCGAAGATGTGTTCGGACAGGGTCAAGTTCGGGCATATCCTTATTGGGCTCCCAACGAAGGCAAACCTGGACACGGTAAATATGAACTGATTCCATATGTAGATCGTTTCAAGCACTAACTCATCCTTTTCAAGTGATTTCAGGGGCCGGCGGTTTAATCTCCAATGCAAAAGATATGGTCTGCTGCTTCCTCGTATTTGAATCCACTGTCTCACACGGTAACTCAGGCCATTTGGCTTCAGACTCTGTTGGAGGAAGGTCAAAACCCATGTAACGGAGAAACTGTTATCCCAGTGGAAGTCATTCGTCGGGTTTCTTCCGGAATTACCGTTGCTTTCCCCGTCGGGTAAATCTTTCATCATTATATCATTGGGAACCTCCTTGAACACCGCGCTGGTTAGCTCATTTCCGGAAGGTTCCCCCGTGGTTTACGGCGGCGGGCAATCTCGGGGCTCGTACCGCGGTTTCGGTGAGTGTTGCATCACGACCTTGGTTGGATTTGATTAAAGTCCATTCAACGGTAGAATACATCGAGGCCAGTTTTTCCCCCCTAGTTTTTTATTCCTGGCATTGATGTAAACCGGATAGCATGGCGGCGCTGCCCAAGGTACGGCTCCGACGATCTCCATAGTCGCCGCTCACTTTGTCGCCGTTCAGGATTCAAATCCCAAATTACCCGGATTCCCAGTCAAGACTTCGGTGTCGCGGTCCTTTCGAATGACGAGGCCTTTGGTAGGAAAATAGTGGAGGCTATCAAGTTTCGCATCATCGATGAAGCTTTGAATCTTGAAGTGATTGACTGGACTGAAAGGTAAGTGTCAAAACGACAATTCGCGATTTCCAACGCCATATACTAGTAATTCAACTCGACAGATTTAAATCTCTCATCGTCGCCGACTTCAAAGGTCGTACTATGCCGACACCGCGGCCGACAAATTCAACGTTACCCTCTTTTTCATTCAGCGATCTGACTGGAACATACCAAGATCCTGGACACGGAAGCCTTCACTTGTGTCTCGTTGCTCCTCGCCACCTGGCGTCCAAACCGTGTCGCCAGCTTATGGACGATTTCCGCCATCTCCCACTCGATCCTCGCCTACCTACGTTGTTGGCGAACTGGAAGGGGTTCGGGGTGTCGCATCTAGCCTTGACCCATTTCGAACACAACCTTTTCAATGTCACGGCGCTGTCCAGCATGGTTGGTTCTATAGTCCCACTTCAGCGTAACCACGCTCATTATTTCTAGCCCACCGGAAACGCTTCAGACTCTAAACTGTGGGTGCAGGTTGAGACGCATCCAAGTTTCGTTGGCGAGTTTGCAATCGAGGGAAAATTGGGAGTTGGGTTCCGGGGTTTCTGGGGCGCGGGTGCGGGTGTTGAAAGCCCAAAAGGCGAGTCAGTGAAGGAGAGAGCCGAGGTTTGGTTCGAGAAATCAAGTTGAGATCCCATGTCACATAAAATGTAAGTATTGCAGACGTTTCCAAATGTTCTTGATCAGGGTAGTAAACATGCCAAGCCCCCTTATTCTGTTCTAGACGCACCGGATAAAATACTTCATGGGACAGCAGTTGCAAAGTGCAACAACAAATCTAGTGCTCGTGTACCACATAACGAGGTATGAGTTTTCTGTTGTCGCGTCTGTTTAGAAGAGATTAACCTAGTTCATCGTTGCGGATCTTGGCAACATCCAAATTTTATCACTGCGCGGGGTCAACAATGAAAGAACAGTCATAACGTACGATCCGGAGTCCACCGCCGTCTAAGAAAATTCTATTCAAAGTGCAGGGAGTGGATTACTCAATAAATTTGACTGGTTGCGAGTCTATCAGGCATCCCATACAAGGATGTGTGGATTCCCGCGCAAGTGCTGGTCAGTTCAGTGTCAAGCTTTCAATGTAAGGTTCTTTATTGCGCTACAGGAACATGAAGACGGACAGGACATCCTCGTTCTCTCGCTGGCCGGACCGACAGCGGGAGAGAGGGTGTTCGTCCAAGACGCCCTTCCGTATACTCTCGAGACCGCAGTGGCAATGCTGTGGCATACCGCAAGCAAAACCAGAATGTCATGGGCTCGGACGGCAAATTATCCCTGTCTTACCTTTCCATCAAACCTCTGGCGGAAGTCCCAGAAACGCTTCCAGCCCGTTTTAACGAGAACAGCAGGCGTGTTGTTGAGGGAACAGTGAGGACAAGGGCCAAACAAGCTGCCCTGCAACTGATTTACGCTGCCATGGCCTAGACTTGAACTACATTCTTGCTACATTCAGTCCGTGATCACCGATCAGCCTTCTTTACGGCTGGGACTAACTACATGCACGAAATGACACAAATATCGGCAGTGATCTTTCATAGCTCAGGGTCCTGTGAAGTGGCAGGAAGTGGCCCTACTCATGACCGTTCAAGTAGCAGAGTGACCGGTGAATGTTGTTTGTGTCGTGTACTCACCCATCGAATGTGCACTGGTGCGCCGAAGGTGGTCCAAAAATCGCGGCTTTCTCATCATCACCGCCAGTCAACTGTCGTCCAGTTCGATTGCCGAACCGTTCTATGTAGTCCGTCATCGTGTGGCACTGAACATGGAAAAACTATGGAAACCCGGAGCACCACGCTTTTAGCGAGGTCCGGCCGCCATGCCGGGTGATGAGAACTGATGATGCGGGTAGCGAGACCCTGAAACCGACCCGTATATTCAAACTTCATTCTTCTGCCGCCGCGGCAATTTGAGCGGCAATCTTTCTCTTATTCATATTCACGTTGTTCAACGGCAGGTAGTTCGGTATCATTGCCAGGGTACCCGCCAGAAAACATCCGAGTCGAAATTACTGTAACACGGAATGCCTTTGGCCTAGTTGGAAGCGAACCGCCTTCGCGTAGACACTTGGAAACATCGTTCTGCTTTCATCTCTGGCTGCACCTTCCTTCGTCGATCCTGTCCAGGGTATTGGTGAGTTTGAAAATTATTTCTGCCCTAAGTCAGCGTGGAAATCAAAATTTGATCAACCTTCCCACGGTTCAACTTGGCATCCCCCACCTGGTTACAGTCGGAGCAAGCTAGTGCAGGATCACACTCCATGAAGTTTTGTGTGCATTTGAGGTGCAGGGGGTATAGAAATGCAAATTATGAAAATCATTGGCCCACGGCAACCTTTATTCAAAAGCTGAGCTTCTTTTTAGAATAAATAACAATTGACTGCCCTCGATTCGCAGGTGAAGACCCACCGTATGATATTGCACAATTCCTGTGCTTGGCATGTTCAATATTTCAAGAGCGGAGGGGCAGTTTTTTCACGACATTCGATGCTAGTTCAAGTTCAAGTTGGCAATCAACTGACCGATTTGGCGGTATGACTTCCTTTCTCACAGTCCAAATGGAGCTCCGTACACCCAATAGAAATGCAGATATTTAGTGGAAGATCCTGCCGAAATCATATGGGTGGAACCTCTTGTCTTCTCAATCCCAAGGCAATGAATCTCTCTCGCAATTGACATGGAGGATGAAGTTGTGCCAAAGAAATTGAGTGAGTGTATATGCTAGCAGGATGCGAAAGAAGTTAACCGGATAAAGTGCCACACCTGTTTCGTGCACCGACTGCTCTGAACTATCAAGTATTGGTAGAGCATCTGTCAAGAGAGACTAGCTCTGAACAGTTAAAACACCATCACTGAAGCTCTCATACAGTTCTTGATTTCCTTGAATGTAATGGTAGTTAATTCATTATGCTCCTTTTCAAGTTTTCACTTCAACATTCTCCTTCGGTTGTCGATTGGTTTCGGGGTCCCATCTGCCGAAGTGATAACTTATTCCACGGCATCACTGCCGGACGTCGGTAAAAAGCGTGGTGCTCCGGGTTTCCATAAGAAACTGACTCTCGATGTGACGTGTCTTTCAGTAAGCCCTCTTGATCTCATTCCTTTCAATATGTAGTCCGTCGTGTGGCACTGAACATGGGAAAACTGACTCTCGATGTGACGTGTCTTTCAATAAGCCCTCTTGATCTCATTCCTTTCAATGCCCCCAGGATAAGGCCCTCGCCGAAATTGCTGTGAATCAAGTTTTTCTTTCACGGTCTCCTACGTGGCCATTCGCATGTTTCAATCCTCTGAGCAACTCCCGCCCGACTTTCAGAGGCAAATCCAGGTCTCGGCGTATGTCTTTGCTGGCTCGACTGCGGTAGGTCTACTACCCACGTGGCCCTCCATAGAAATCCATATTTCTAGGTCTTCGTCTGGGATATCCTGAACAATCTCCGTAGCGACTATTCTGTGCTTTTTGGACAGCGATTGAGCGCAGCCACTCTGGCATATTTTGCAGCGAGGTAAAGTAAAATTGCCCCTCCATCCTCACCGTTCACTAAAATGCTGCGCGGACAGAATTGCCTCGTTCGTTTATGTGCTGGGAAGCACGATATTTACTTGCAAGTCCTTGTAATCTGCTGTAAGAGCGCGGCTGACACTATTTTTGTCGGCCAGCGTACCCCCTGCAGGACTGCAACACGGCCTACATTGCGTTCAACATCTTCTTGCCAATTGGCGTGTCCGGGGCGGCCTTCCTCTTTTTCCTCCGAGTCCGCGCAATTTTTCAGCGCGAGCGTATCCCTACCATTATATTTGGATTTATGTGGCTTGCAGTCCTCGCGTCGTCGATAAGCACCGTCCCCGGGGGCGCGATCCGATTGGGGGATCCAATGGTGTGCGTCCTTGTGCCGCGGCACGCTGTGGCAATTTCTGGTTTGGCGGGGATCGTCGTGATGGTGCACGACACAATGGTCTTCTTCGCGATATCCTACCGGCTTATCTCAACCTTCGAAACGCAGCAAACACGCAGGGAGAAAGTCAAGGCTTTATTCAGCGGCGCCAACCTGCCTGCCTTTTCCAAGTCGCTCTTCATGGAGGGCCAGATGTATTACATGTACGTCCTGTTTAATGGCGCTTTCATTATTATATTGTATCTTTCACCAGGATTACAGTCATTGCTAACATTGTCACCACGGTGATGACCTACGCTCCCGTGCACCCGGTCTATCACGGTTTCCTGGTCATCCCGAATATAATGTTAACAAGCATAATGGCGTGCCGGGTTTACCGCCACACCAAGCTTGGCGTCACTCATCGTAGTGCGGACCTCACGCTCCCTACCCTCAATACGCTCGGGAACCCCATTCCGCTGAGAGTCGTATTTTCCGGACAACACACGGGAATAGTTGGGGAGCTGCATACTGGGGCGAACGACTTGAATTCCACAGAACATGATGAGAGTCGCGGTGGGACGGACATTCAGCTCCACTTGTCTCGGGGAAAAACCTCGAGTTATTCGTCGCAGTCAAATGCCATTCCTTAAGTTTATCTGTCGTATTGTTATCACCGCATATCCGATTGCATTATTTATACCCGTAGCTAGACTGTTCACTAATTGTTGAATATTCTGCAATCCCACGCCGCATCGGCCGGACATATGCCGATCTCCTACTGACGGGCCGGCACACGGCGTGACTGATCCACGTGAGCAGTGACACAATACCAGTTTGGCGGTTCATTCCCAGTGGTATCTCTTCTCCACCATGACGCTGCAATCGCGAAGTCGAGGCCATGTGTGCCGAAGAACTCACCGTTATCGCAAGGAAGCACGCGTTTCATTCTCATTGAAATAGCGCAAAAACTCAGCAGCTTTGTGTCGAGACCATCATGCTCTTCTCTGTGCTTCTTGTCTTGGGGGCTTCTATCCTAGGCCACTGCGATTCCCTGCCGCGAAAGCACACGTTCTCGTCCCAAACTCAGGAGGATGTATCTTTACGCTTTGTCAACAATTCTGGGATTTGCGAGACGACCCCAGGGCTGCACCAAATGTCGGGATATGTTGATATCGGTACAAACATGTCAATTGTATGTTGTCCGCGCTCTTCCTCATCTTCTCCTCAATCGCGTGTCCCAGTGGTTCTGGTTTTTTGCTTCACGAACGTCACCGGAAACTGCGCCGTTCACTCTTTGGTAGGTGGACCTTGTTTTCGCCTTGGGATGCTCCACGATGATGGCGTAAAATTGCAGGATTAATGGTGGCCCCGGATGTGCCTCGGAAATCGTAGGTTTTTGCTCCCGTCTTCTCACTCTAGGCTGAAAACTAGGGCCTGATCAGGGTTTGTTCCAAGGCAAGCAAAGCCTTTAACCGCGCAGGATTGTCATTAGAATCCCCCGAAAGAACATGGGCCGTGCACCGTCAATGCCGATGGAAATTCGACGACCCTGAATCCAAACAGGTCCTTAATTTTTTTTTACTTTGCTTCGGTACTCACACAAGTTGGTTTGCAGTTGGAACAGTGTTAGCAATAGTAAGCTCCTGTTATCACTCTTTACCACGATTCAGAGCTTAAGCTGCTGCGCAGTGATTTATATCGACCAGCCTATCGGTACCGGCTTTTCCTTTGGCACAGACACAGTGAATAGCACCGAGGTTGGTTATCTCCCATTCGACATGCACTTCGTTGACGAGCGATCAGAGTGCTGCTGTGCAATTCTGGAAGGTCTTCCAGATACTGTTTGAGAGCAGCGAGCTTGCCCAGTACCAAAGTAGGGAGTGAGTATTTCACGCGCTGCTGTTCGACGCCTCTAACACATACCACAGGTTCATCTTTGCCACAGGTACACGTGTACATATACATTCCTGAGCTCCCTAATATCAACGCGGCGATAGAATCGTACGGAGGGCATTACGGGCCATCTTTCGTGACCTACTTCGACGAGCAAAACGCTGCAATTGCAGCGGGTACACTCACCGGTGTCCCCATCGTCGTCAGCGCCTTGATGATCAATAAGTATGTGGTCCGTCCAGTCTATAGTGTACCAACGCGTTTTATGTAGCGGGTGGTACGACCCTCTGATCCAAAATCTCGCCTACCTCACTTTCGCGACGGACGCGCCGGGATACGGCCAGCTCCAGAGCACCGCCGTCCTCCAGAAGATGAATACAACGTACTTCGAAGCGGGGGGCTGCCTGGAGCAGGAACAGGCGTGCTACGACGCGGGGGACTCTGACGCCTCCAACGCAATTTGCATGAAGGCGGATAACTTCTGCGTACGTCCGCCCCAGCCCAATTTCCTTCTCATCCAAGCGCCCATCAATCCCGTTAGATCGACAACCTCTTTATCCCGGCGGTGGGAAGCCTTGACGCGGATGATCTTAGACAAAACTCGTCCGCTTTGTTCCCGCCCGAGTTCTACCTCAAGTATCTCGCCAACCCCAGCGTCAAGGCCGCCATCGGCGCCGAGAGCACGTATGCAGAGTGCGCTGGCGCGCCGGACCGGCTTTTTGGAACGACCGGAGACGTGGGGCTTTTCTTTCTTTCTTTTTCTTTTTGAAAAAAAACTCATTTGTGGATGTCGCAGGACGCGCGGACATGGCTCCCCCAGCTCGGCGCGCTCGCAAACTCCACCCTGAAGATCCTCATCTGGGTGCGCTGTCTCTAAATCCCCTCGACCTCGCTGTGACTTGGCTGAATTATCCTCCCTCCCAAGGCCGGAGACGCGGATATCAAGTACGCATTATTACTCCCTTCATACTGGGGCCGCTGTGTATCAATGCCTTGCGTGTACCTAGCTGCAACTGGCTCGGCGGGCATGCGTCGGTCCTAGCGATGGACTGGTACGGCAAGCAGCGCCTCGCAGATGCGGTCTTTACCAATATGACGGTCAACGGCTCGGCGGTGGCTGCGATTAAGAACGTCGACAACTTTTCATTTGCGTGAGGATATATTCGTATGAAGGTAGTGCCACTGCTGAAATTTTACTGATGCTCAGGCGGGTGTACGAGGCTGGTCACGAAGTGGTATGATAACTTGTTAGTGCGCATCCGGCCGCTAACTTGATTTTTTTCAAGCCCGCTTTCCAGCCGGTAGCAGCTCTCGAGATCTTCAAGCAGGTTATCGCGATGGAGCAGTTGCATTCCGTTTGAGCTCTGTCTGTATCAAGACATTTATACCAAATACAAAAATACAGCTTCCGTGTTCTACGACCCGTGTACATGTATATCAAGTTACTCATGTCCGTTCCTCCCTATTCGCTTGCTCCCTCCACTTCCCCCGCCCCAAAAACCGATCCATCAACCGCTTCAGCTCCTTCTTGCTCTGCTTCGCCGCGTCACCTACGCTCAGGAGACTCTTCTTCCCCACGAGGACAGAGCCGCGGAAGGGCAGCCCGCTGAGCTCCATCTCGCCGTTGCCGCCTTCGTTTCCGGGGAGGGGGAGCCCGAAGACGTCGACTGCGACGGAGGCGACGCCGAGGATGCCTGCGACGGCGCCGTCGGTCCCGAATATCACCTGTGCGACAGGTTAGTCAAGCAAGGGCGGGGAAAGAAGGCGATCAATCTACCTTTGAGACGAAATTGCTAAACTCCTTCTGCCGACCAGGCAGCACCTCGAGCGGCACGTCCACTATCTTGGCCGTCACCGCAAACGCCGCGCCCTCGCCGTCCTCAGAGGGCACGGGCCCACTCTGCGACACGAGCCAGTCCTCGGGGCGGATGTGCCCGAATGCGTGCGCGGGGAGTGGGTCGGGGATGGGTGGGGACGTCGGGTCGCCCTTCGTGACAGGCAGCAGGAACTCCGCGCCCTCGGGCACCTCCCCGTCAAAAACGAGCACATCGGGCAGCACGCGGCCGACGTGCAGCCCAACGTCCATCCCCTTGGGCAGTACGACGCGCGCGTAGACGGTGCCGCTCGCGGTGAAGGTGCTCCCGTGTGGGCGGATGGCCATGTCGCGGATGGTGACGTTGCGCAGGATCTGCGGGCGCGGACTGGGCGCGGGGAAGTCGAGGTCGACGACGAGGTCGGGGATGTGCGGGGTGGAGACGAGGATGGGGTTGCGGAGGCCGGAGAGGTAGCGCGTGAGGAAGGTGGAGAGGAGGGGGAAGGCGGCGGCGGGGATAGGGAGGACGGTACCGGTGATGGCGAGCGTGATGTTGGGGTGGGTGAGGGTGAAGGGGGCGGTGGAGACGGAGGCGATGGGGTGGGGGACGGCGTCGCCGTCTGGGAGCGAGATCACAAAGGGAAGGGCGGGGGATGTGAGGTTGAAAGACATTGGGGCGGGGTCGGGGAGTGTTGCACATGCGACGAGGTTGAGCGAACCGGGCGACGAGTGGACGTTGAAGGATTGGAGGGTGATGAGCTCTGAGAGCGAGGGCACTGGGCCGGTGTGAGGAATACCAGGGATAGGTGGTACTGAATGTGTGCAATTAGACTCAAAGTCGCGGTATGATGGCTACGACGTACTTCGAATCCGGAGCGCTGTCCGTACGTTGGACAATTGGCTATGAAGAATTTTCCTCCAGCTGTCCTCGCGGAGGGCGCCGCCTCGAACGTCTATGCTTCCCACGTCTGCCTTGACGGCGGCCGAACCCTCTCTCCACGCCTCGCGCACAAAGTGTATTAACGCGGACGTGTTGGTCGTGGGTCGAATTAATAGAGGGGTAGAGATATGTGTTAACCATGTCGAATCCGAAGGCGGATTGGCGGTGAGCGGGACGACTACAGGGCTCGGCTCGATGGTGGCCAGAATAACAGAGGGATCGGACTGGGAGGTCAGGTAGATGGTGCTCATATTGACCGACACACGATCCAGTCTGCGCACTCCCCACCTTCCAATAGACTTCCAGATGTCCTGAAGGATGCCATCGCCGTCCGGAGCCGCATTGACGCCAATGACAGAACCAGCATCGAAACCCATGCGGCCCTCGACGTTAACCCAGAGACCGCCACTCCAAGTAATATTGAGGACGTCCACACGGTCTGGTCCCTCGAACACAAGCCCCTCGTCGAGAATATCGTCCGGGGAGACATGGGACGCTCTAGAAGCGTAGGACCAGACGAGCAAGGCCAGTCCCACACAGACAAGTACTGAAATGACTAGGGAGGCCAGAAATACGGTTGTAAGCTTGGAGAGCAGCCTCCGGCGAGCAACAGTGGGCGGTGGGTCATCTAACAAGCTGGATGAAGGGGAGGCTAGGAGTGGTGTTCGCTCCGTCGGATCTTCCTCAGCCTGGGCTCGACGTTTGCCCTTATCGATGGGTTGTGGTGCATCCTCGACGGGGCTCATAAAATGCGGAGAGGCGCAAGAAGACCAAGGGGAGAGCCTCGTGTCGATGTCAAGGTCGGAATGAAAGGGAGATGACCGCGGGGAACCTATAGGCGTTAGATTCAAACAGGACCAATCTCGCTGCTCGACCCTACGTCATTTATCCTTCGAGTTGACTGTCATCAACTTTGAGTGCTCGGGCGAATTCCGACTGCGCTCGAGTCTACTTCAGCGCTTCAGTTTGTGGTACTGTATGGAGAATTTTCCTTAGTCTGGGTTGTGATTTCCGAAGGCTGTTGAGTTATGTTGGAAGTTTTATGTAAGAAGTACACCGCGCCAAACGACGCGAGTGAATTTTCACAGGATTGGAGAAGGTTACAAGAGGGAGTTTGGAGGAAAGTAATTCGAAATGGAGCTATGTTAAAGAAAAAGCTTTCGGAGGCGACGAGGACTCGAGGGAGAGCGAGCGGGAAAAGAACCCAAATACAGTGCCGAACGTATACTTGCCGCCTACGACACTTGGGGATGGCGTGATCCCCTAGGGCTAATTTGTTGCGGGAATTCAGCCACAAACTTGAAGGTTCTTTGTCCTCCGCCGAGTCCTCTGGCTTCCTGAATTCTCAGACTGCCGTCAGGCAGGTTAGAGAACTCTAGAACTTCAAGCCATTCGGTGCGAGAGACCTGGATTCGAGAGGGTAGGTTCGGGCAAGAGATACGCAAGATTAACGGAGGAAACGACGCGTCTAAGACGCGTGGTTGTCGCGGTAAGTAAGAGGCAAAGGCAGACGTGGCTGTACATATTATTTGCCCTTGATATGTAGTCCCGAAAAGGAGATCAACGCTTTTCGCTGACCATCATGGACGTTCTCCAGGACTTGGCCAAGGGGTTCGGTGGGCGACTTAAGCATCCTATTGAGCTCTGCTTATCTGCGCGACAGTAAAAAACTGGCCTTGGTCTGCTCTTGTAGCACTTGGAGCTCTTACCGCATCACGTTTCGCAATCACATTTATCTCGGTTTTCCTGCAGACTTTCATTCTCCCGGGGACTAGCGTGCGTCTGTCCTTCAAGAAAAAACGTCAGTAATACAACCATTTTGCAGCTCAAAACCTTTGGCGCGAAAAAAGACGCGTGGGCCGTGGTGACCGGCGCGTCGGACGGAATTGGGAAAGAGTTCGCGCTGCAGCTTGCTGGGAGCGGGTTCAACGTGCTTCTCGTTGCACGCACGACGTCGCTGCTCAACGCCGCCAGCGAAGAGATCAGTGCGTGCCCACGCTTTTCCAAAAAAAACTTGCGCCTTGTTAATTGACACTCAGAGGCCAAGTACCCCGGGATCCGCACGGCGGTCCACACCATCGACTTTTCCACCGCGGATGAGCGTGCCTATGAAGCGCTCACGGCGGAGGTCGATGCGCTGGATATTGGAGTTCTCGGTATGATAATTGTTCCATATCGCAAGAAACCGTGTAACCAACGTCTGCAGTAAACAACGTCGGCAAGTCTCACGCATACCCCGCATACCTCGTCGACACCCCCGTCGCCGAAATGGAGGACATTGTCAAGATCAACGTAGGCGCCACGCTGCGCGTCACGTACGCCATACTGCCCGGGATGATTCGGCGGTGGGTACCGCAGCGAATATTGGACAGACCCACACTGATCAATATTGCACCCAGAAACCGCGGGCTGGTGCTTAACATCGGATCGTTCGCAGGCGCTATCCCGTCTCCCATGCTCGCGACGTACTCTGGCACCAAGGCCTTCCTCGCGACATTCACCAGCGCCCTCGCAGAGGAGGTCCGCGCACACAACATTGTCGTCGAGCACATCAACACGTACTTTGTCGTCAGTCCCCGTTCCTTCCCTCTCTTTCCTGTACCTGCTCATGGCGAACACGATGTAGGTCTCGAAACTCTCTAAAATCCGCCGCGCCTCTGCCTTGGTCCCGCAGCCCAAGGCATACGTGCGTGCCGTCCTAGGCAAAATCGGCCTCGCGTGCGGTGCAGCGAATGGCGGGCGCCCTGGGACCAGCACGCCGTTTTGGTCGCACTCGCTTATGGAGTATGTGCTGAACGCGCTGGGGCTGCCGGGCCTGTATATTTGGTATACGCATCAGCTGCATAAGGATATAAGGCGACGGGCGTTGAAGAAGGCGGCCAAGACGCAGTAATGGGGACGGTGGACAGTAAAAGAAAAACCCACTGAGTTGACGGGCTGCGGCCACTCCGAGTGGAAATACTGGCCAAAACTGTGACAAGATATCAAGACAATAAATATCCAAGCACGGTGTTGGAAGGTTGAACCATGCGCCGAAGCAGGAGCTAACCACCATTAACCACCATTGTAACTTTCTTGGATGGACGTAATAAAATCTGGACCAGCATCCTGCGATGCACAAGCCCGACTCAATTGAGCGGCGAAGCTCCCACGGAATGACCGCCTGAATGTTTTCACACAGGACCTGCCACCTGAACAGCCAGGCGTCATCCGACCGTTCGAGTTCCCATGGCGTACTTATCCTGCCCTTTCGTCCTGCCATTCATTCACCATGCCCGCCCTCTCAACACCCTATGCTCCGCGATATATGGCTCCACCCACGACCGAGGAGAACCGTAGGTTAACTTCATCTTACTCACAGTAATCCCTCACAACCTTGCCATCCCAGTGGACTACGCGGACCTAGCCGTAATCGACATCTCCAAGGCCCAAGATGCTCAAGGACGCGCAGAGTTGACTCGGCAGGTTTCTAAAGCCATGGAGACTCATAGCTTCTCTTATGTTGTCAACCATGGCTATACAACGACTCAGGTATTGCGGTCAAACCTGCCTCAGTTTTGCCTAGTGACGCTGAATTTTGGGATATCGACTGAGCGAATGTTCGATATCGCAGACGTGGCATTCAGCGGGGTAGATGTCGATGAGAAACGCGTGTATACCGCGAAGATGAAGGAAGAAGGCACCTATCAGGGGTACAAACCGACCAAATACTGGGTGAATTGCCTGTCCGATTTTCAAAGAGTCGTTTTAAATTTGATTCAGCACATCGATAATGGAGTCCGTGACCAAGTGGAACAGTACAACAGTGAGCCGTGGTGAACATACCTCTATCCAAAATACATCTATTTAAATTCATAGTCAATCGCGACGTCACGAAACGACCGCATCCCGAAGCGCTTCGGCCATTCCTGGGCGAAATTGAAGCTGTCGCGCGACACACCCATTTTAACATCCTTCATCCGGTCTTAAGGTTTGGTTTCAGTTTTTCGATCCACCAGAAGGCAGCGCAGATGAAATTCGTTCTAGACTTTTAGCCCTGGGCCTTGAACTCCCAGAAGACGCGCTTGTCAACCTGCACGGATTTTCATCTGTCGGCGAAACTCATGGTCACTCGTTACATTTCCACCACGATTTCTCGCTCGCAAACCGTTCGAATGCATAGTCAGGTTCGTGAAGTAGTCAGTTCTTTTTGCGCGCATTCGATGAGTCTCACTGACTTGTGGTACTTAGTTATCCTCGTTCTCAGGAAGACGAAATCAAAACAAAGAACGTTTAGTTGAAGGGTCACACCGGTGACTGGAATTTTCATGTCTGCAGTTTTATTCACCTCATGCTGATTCGTTCGCTGTTCAGACATTGGAACCATCACCGTTCTTTACAGCCAGCCAGTATCGGCGCTGCAGATTCTTAGGCGGGACGGAAAGTGGAAGTGGATCAAGCACATTGAGAATGCGGCGGTTCGTTGACTCACAGTACCACCGTCTTCAACACAGTAATCCCATGTTTATTCAGGTTGTCAATGTCGGCGACGCGCTGGAGTTCATCTCCGGCGGATATTATCGGGGGACGATTCACAGGTGCCTCTTACTTTCCTTCGCAAATATATCATGTCCTCACGAACACCACTGCGTAATTCAGAGTCGTTCAGCCCCCAGCAGGCCAGCAGAACTATCCTCGGCTGGGGCTCTTCTACTTCACTATGACGGACGACAACGTCAAGCTCGTGCCCCTCACCGAGAGCCCGGTTCTCCAACGCGTAGGGATCGTGCGCCGATACGACGACGCGGACGCCCCGACAATGGAGGCTTGGCGGAGGAGTAGAACGAGTGCATACGGACAAAGTGAGCTCAAGGCTGCGTCGGGCTCGGAGGGAAAGGTCGAGGAGGAGGTGGTTGGTGGGGTGTTGGTGAAGCATTATAATTGAGTTTTCTTTGGAGTTTTTCCACTGTATCTTTACGATCCCTTTGAACCGAACTCAACACTAAATTCTTTTCGGCTTGCTTTCGGCTCCTTCAGCCGATTTAACGGATCAACAAATAAAGCCGGGACTCTAGCTCCTACGCTCATGCCACAACCACAACCAAAATTTTCCTCGGACGGAAGTTTTACTTTCGTCAAGAAGACGCTCTCTTTGATCCGCTGTGTCCGACCTTTGCTGGACCTCAAGACTCATGACCGAGCTCGAGGAAAGAAACGAAATATTTTGGAAATATGTACTGGCGAATACGCAAGCACTGGACCGACACCGGCGACCAGAATCCAATTACCGGCACAGTTTTGGCATTGTCATCGCAAGTCGACGTTGATCCCCGCTTGCCAACTTGTAACTTTCCTGGATCGGTCCGAGGGCTGTTCTCAGCTGCCCTCGGCGAGGCCGACACCTACCACATACTGAGTCGCCAAGGTCCGCGGCTCTGTCAGACTCAGAATCTCTCACTGGCCTTCCTGTAGCTTTTTCGCGCCGGCCAACCGAAGAGGCAATCTCATCTCACAGCTGAATGGCGTCATTTGACCACTCAAGTTCCCATCGTACACCCGTGGCCCTCCCTTCACCATGCCTAGTCTTACAGCTCCTTATGCCCCTCCGCACTTGAGCCCTTCACCAACCCAAGAAGAGTGTAGGTCGACCTCCAGTCAGTCAATGTTGACGCGCTCACACGCACAACTTCATCGCAGTGGACTACGCGGACTTGGCCGTGATTGACCTCTCCAAGGCCCAGGATGCTCAGGGATGCGCGGAATTAGCTGTTCAAGTCTCCCAGGCCATGCAAACTCACGGATTCTTCTACGTTGTCAACCATGGCTACACAGCGGCGCAGGTATGGATCTGATGTCTGTCGTGCCACACACCCCAGTCTCTGAATTTTCGATCGCAGACGGACCGGATGTTTGATATCGCTGACGTGCCATTCAGCGCGGTAGAATCGGACGAGAAACTCTTGTATACCGCCAAGATGAAAGAAAACGGCTCCTATCAAGGCTACAAGCCTCGCGAATATTGGCACATCGACAATGGAGTACATGACCAACTGGAACATTACAACAGTTCGTGTTGAAATCGATTCGTCTGCGTGTAAATAACTCCCTCTAGTTAACCGCGATGTCACGAAGCGACAGCATCCCGAAGCAGTCCGTCCGTTCTTGGGCGAAATCGAAGCTTTCGCCCGACACGCTCACTTCAATGTGCTTCACCCAATCTTGAGGTTGGTTGTCCGCGTCGTTGATTTATGTCACACCATTGTTGAACTTTGCTTCAGACTTTTAGCGCTTGGTCTAGAGCTACCGGAGGATGCGCTCGTCGACCTCCACGGATTTTCATCAGTAGGCGAGACCTACGGTAACTCGCTTGACTGCTTGCTGTTTTTGCAACCTGTTATTCACTATCCGTTCTTACAAGTCAGATTCATGAAATAGTGCGTTCTCTCCCGGTGTGAATATCGCTGTACTGGACATCCCGATAGCTATCCTCGATCCGAGGAGGACGAGCTCAAGACGAAAAATGTATGGCTGAAGGGCCACACCGGTAATTACGGATTCGTGGTGTGTTGTTTTAGCTACTCAACGATTGACGCCAGACTTCGGATCCATTACCATTCTTTATAGCCAGCCTGTGGCGGCCCTACAGATTCTAGCGCCGGATGGAAAATGGAAGTGGATTAAACACATTGAAAATGCCCTAGTTCGTACGCTTCAACAATCAACAACTTTCTCTAATATTCTCCGCAAGGTTATCAACGCTGGAGACGCTTTGGAATTCCTATCTGGCGGCTATTACCGAGCCACAATTCACCGGTATACCCCTCCTTCACGACCCTCTTCCCCGATCTAACCAATAAAATCTAGTGTGGTTCAGCCACCTGTGGATCAGCAGAACTACACCCGCCTCGGACTCTTTTACTTCTGCATGACCGACGACGAGGTTAAACTTGTGCCATTTTCCGAGAGCCCGGTTTTGCAGCGTGTTGGGATTACGCCCCGGTTCAATGATGCAGATGCACCGACCATGGAGGCGTGGAGGAAAGGGAGAACGAGTGCATACGGACAGAGTCAGCTGAAAGCAACTTCGGAAGGGAAGGTGGAGGAAGAAGTGATTAATGGGGTGGTAGTCAAACATTATAATTAGGCATTTCACCTCATTTTTAACGGAGCATTCGCGTTGAGATGGCCCGGGGGAAAATGGAGCACAAACAATTCTGGTTTAATTCTCGATTGATTCTGGTTGAAATCAAACGTCGGGTTCCGGTAGGCTCAGTGCAAGCACCTTTAAATTGCCGTATTGTTGCACAGAAATTTTGGCACGATTGGCAGACTGCTTACGACTCGGAGTCTGGGGCTCCGGGCCAAACCGGCTTCGGTTTCCGGCGTCCAGTATACAACACCGCTTTCGGATTCCTTCCTCCTTTCCTCACATGAAATCTTTCTCTGACCATGGCCTCAGGCTTGACCTTTGCGAACAAGACGCGGGTAAAGATATACAGTCTAGGGTTCACATCAAAAGTCTTGACAGCTCGCGCGTCTCTTGCGCGTCTCTTAAAACCTCAACAACTTCGCGCTCGCATTGAATGTCCAGGTCTCCATGGCTCACAGAATTCTAGACACCAATGACCTCTCCCAACCAGGCAACTTTTGGGTATCCGGGGCCGAAAACAACGGCTTTTACAAAACAATTGGTGCCCTCGCAGTTGTTCCTCCGTCGGCAGTCAATGAGAGCATTTCGTCGTCTGACTCAGTGGCTACGCTGGCTTTCAATGGTAAGGTTATTTTCCCAACGGAGGTTCGCGTTAAATGTTTATGTTTAGGCACTGCCGTTTCCCTCGTGGGCTATGTCGCAAATCTAAACGAAAGCCAGCAGCCTGGGTTGTGGATATCGATCGATAATGGCACCGAGACCTCTCAGGGCGCTTTCAAGTCCGGCTATTATTCGTGGTATCGGTCGCACCTCTTAGCAGACGGACTCCACACCGTCTCATTCCGCGTAGACTTCGGGAACACAACATTCACAATCCTCGTTTTCGACCACGCTCTTGTGAATGTCACTGAGACGGACCTAATTCCTGTCTCCGAGCGAGACGAGACTATTTTCGACGACAGAGATTCGCGGATAACCTACTCGGGCTCGGACTGGCGATCGGGTGGTCCCACGGGGGTGTATCGTTACGAAGACACGGTCCGATGGACGAATACGACCAACTCTACCTTCAGTGTTCCCTTCAATGGTAAATCGATGGATTTGCAGCCCTTTCCTCTCTGACTGTATTGTAGGGGTAGGCATTACGGTTATTGCCGGCGTCGACGCGGGTCAGAAAGGCAATTACTCCGTTGAGTATTACATCGATGGTAGCGCTGTTCACGTCGTCGATGTCTCATGGCCACCAGAGGGCTTCAATACTCTCGACCTATCTGAAACCGCGGGCGGAGTCCTCACGATCGTGTCCGATGCGACCCTTCCCGGGAACCACACTCTTCAGATGACGCTCGTCAGCATCTCGGGAACCCTTCCATTTGCCCTCGACTATGTGGTCGCCACAGGGTCTCTGCCTTCAGATAATTCGTGGTACCACCCCGATTCCCACTTCTTCCTTGTACCCATCATTTGGGCCGTGGTCAATCTTGCTTCCCTCTTTTTCTTTCCCGCCGAAATCACCAAATATTTCCGACTGCGGAAACGAAGCCTTCGATCAAAAAAAAACTCGCATCCCACTGCTCCTGGGAACGTCGATGCGACAAATATTCAACTGCTCCCTCTCTCCCAAGCCATAACTCCGGACGGCCTGCAGGAAGATGATCCCTTGATTCGACCCCAATCTCCGGGGAAGAAACTACTTCCCTCTGGGTTAATAGATGTGTACTACGACAAGGGCGCGCTCCAAGCTCTTTACACTCCCTATACCCTATGGTTTTCTTTCGGCTTTGGCCTCCTGTTGATTATTTCTGGTGTTGCTGTCCGCATTATCAGCGGCCGCGGTATCGTCGGCGGGGCCACTGATATTCTAAAACTCGCCAATCGACCACCTTACGATGAGGCACGGCGCGACGGCTGGGTGGCCGCCAACATGACGTCCACCCAGCGTACCATATTCAGCATCTGCATTACAACAATCTTGACGCTTGTCAACAGCTTCATCTCTGGACCACGCGCAACGCTTTTGAAATGGGCACTCGCCCGAGAGGGACGACTGGAATTCAACTCTAGCTCGAATTTTTTCATCACCTCGGGAGGCCCGTTTTCTTCCACAGGCATTCTTGCGACGAGTGTATATGCTGTGGCCACAGTCTTCACATTTGCCTCCGCCGCGTTCATTACCGTCACCTTTGATCTGCGAGACAACATCGACTTTGAAGGCGCCGACAACCGTCACCTCCTCTTCTCCGACCGCTACTATGTGATCTTTCACTACGTTCCTCTCGTTATCACCGGTCTCTGCGTCTCTCTCCAGGCGCTGATCACTTTGGCCTCCTACCGAGCTTATACTGTTCCCACCTGGAGCGGTCAGCCGTTTGACGTCGCCGCCGCAGCCTTCGCCAATGGGATGGTATCCCGCACCGAGGGGCGTTGCCTCGCAGATGTCAATGGAGCAAGCCCAGGCGCTGCCCTCCCATTGCGCCCTTCGCGCAAGCACCCCAGCCTCTCAGATGTTCGTCCCGCGTTGAGCATGATCCCCCCCGCCGGTATCCTGCTTGGGACCTTCATCTTCGCACTTACCTTCAGCAATACCCTCGATCCGAACCACATCTTCACCGGCCCCACCGATCTCGCAGCTGCGTCGATTTCGTTCACCAACGGCGGGCTGGCGCTGGCGTTGCTGGCCGCGTTCCAGGCGCCGCTCACGATACTGTTCCACGCCCTTGACGTTGCCGAGGGCGTCATCGAGGACGAGCAGGTGTGGCGTCGTGCTGCGATGTTGAAGGGATACCACCCGAAGGCCGGGCTCGCGGGTCTACGTCCCAGCGGGCGCGTGGTGCTTGTGTTTGGCTCGAAGGTGGGTACTCAATGGTTGTATTCGAACGGCATCACCTTTGTCGTTGGCGCGTTCCCTGTGCGAGGGCCTCTCTCTGGAAGCGATGGAATCCATACCGTCTGGCGCATTGGGCAGGCGGTGACCTTTGTGTCCTTTTATCTTGTGAGATATTTTCCTTGTGTCGTATTCACTGTGGTTGACGAGCCATCTCAGTACGCCGCAGGCGGGTATCTCACCGTCATGTCCATGATATATCGAACCATGGGCCACTTGGGGAGATCGCGGACGTTCCAACCCGCGACATTCGGTCACATCCAGACATTGGTGAACGCCATTGATGATTGGTCCGAAGTGATGTATTGGGGACACAAGGTTGGTGGGGATGTGTGCCATGCTGGTACGTCTCCGTTGTATAATGCTGCCCTGAGTTGATGTTTTGGCCTGCGGCAGGTACGAGTCCACATCCTTTGCGTCCGTTACAACCAAAATCCGTCTACATGTAGAGCCTGAGGATGTAAGTGAATAATTAACCACCACCTACCTTCCATGGCCGCTACAGGTATCCCCAATTCAAACATGCCAGCTCCGGTTCTGTCGCGTAAAGAGGGACAGCGTCGGGTAAACACGGCCAAAAACACGGCGATGGGCAGTAATTAATTCCGCACCTTTTAATTATTGTAATTGTCAAAAATTCAAACTCAAAAGGTCACCGCACAGTCGATTTTCCCACTTGGAACGGCAATCCCCATGGCCATAGACTTGGGGCTTTGCCAGTGAATCGAGGTTCTCTTCAACAATTCTGAGCTTGCTAGGTTCTGCGCGAAAATAGAACCCATTAGACGCTGTGCGTCCCTCGAGTGAGGAGAAACATCGGGCTCGCCACGTAGCATGGGAGGATGGTTGCCCGGACTGTCAATATTCTCACTGACGACGCCACTGACGCTGGCGGAATGAAGGATTGAACTCAATTTAACCCTCTCCTTTCCGGACCTGGCAGAGATCTGGGCTGGGTGGATTATTGGTTTGTCAGGCCGCGGCAGGGAACGACAGTATTAGGATGAGTGTAGGGCAACATGGAACCGGTTGAATGCGGACTCGGATGCTGCAAGCGCTTACAAGGCGTTTACAGTCAGCAATTTCCGAATCGGGATATCCTCCTGACAGTTTGCTTCCATGATGCCCTTTCGCCGGCATAAAATCTGGTTCCCCTCTGAGTTGTCAGCGTTCCTCACCCTTATGCCTCCATGTCGAGCCCAAATCCCGAAGAGCCACCGACTCCTACAGGCCTGAGGGCGCAGTTTCATCACCTCCTTCCTCGCCATGCTCTTTTCCAAGTACGGATTCACATCCACCAGCTCGCCAGCGTACCGCTGGTCCACGGCCAATTCGGCGTCAAATGGAAGTTCAAGAACACCCAGAAAGTAAAGGGAAAGAGCAAGAGCAGGGGTCCTGGGCCAGAGCCCGACGGCGATGGGGATAGCTTTGGCAGCGGCGATACGAGTCCTGCCGGTGAAGCAAGCCCCCCGGACCCGCCCCCCCCTCTCCTTGGGGCGCAATCCCGTAGCCAGTCTGCCTCAGACTCTGGGATTTTCGATGCCGATTATGAGCAGGATGCTACTTCGACGCGCGGTCAAACCCCATGGCTCCCTCTACTTGACCACTCAGTGTCGTGGGATCAGTCACTCTCGGCCGTCGTGCAGATGTCAATCGACCGCGACACCCAACGTCTCCTCCCCCATCCTTTCAAACTGAAAGTCATGCAGAGGGTCATCGCGGGCGACCTTGATGCGCCGCACAACCCCCAACTTGGTGTCGTCGAGCTCAATCTGGCAGAGTATGTCGACAGTGTTCCTCTGTCGACAGCAGCGACTGGAAGCGTCCCCAGTAAGTTTATTGTCCCTCGGCGCCTTCACATTTAATGACGAATCCCTTCAAAAGGTAAAGGCGTCGTCACCCGTCGCTATCTGCTCAGCGATAGCAAGACGAATGCTACCCTCCGTCTCTCTATCCGCGTTGAGCCCTTAGGCGCGTCTCCGCCGTTCACTGCCCCTCCTTTGCCAAACGGCGAGATTCTCGCTGGCGTCTCATCCTTTCTTTCAACCCAAGAAGACGTGTACCGCACTCGCCCCCGGGCGTTAGACCTATACGCGCCGGTGGAGCCGAGTCCACATAGAACGCCCCTCTTTGACGTTCGCGCCCTCCCCCTCGCCTACGGCCCGCGCCCCACCGAGTCCCTCATCGACGCGCTCTTCAACCCCGCACCCGTGCACGACGAGCGTCTTGTCAGCCCGTTCACGCGGCTGGTGCCCGACGGGTCCGACTCATTCCTCTCGGCGTCGTACTCTGCTTCTTCGGGGGCGTCGTTCCTCAGCGAGAGCACGTCCAGTGCGGACACCGCTTCGGTTTACAGCGCTCATGGCTCCTTGGTGCCGAGCTCGAGCGGGGCAAATCTCAGTCCCGGGGGTGCAGAAGGCCGCGCCCATCGCTGGTGGCAGCGTAACAATCGCGATCGGAGCCGGAGCAGGAGCAGGAGTCGCGCGCCGTCTGTCGCGGTGGCATAGTTGACCACACACACCGGCGCTGTATACGTCAGTTTTCAGGTTCTGCCTCCATATACACTATCCTTCAGCTATTATTATTCCACCATTTGCATATCCTTCCCTCCAAGCGTACACACATATCGTAGTCAGTCCTGTAACATACTTAGACGAGCCAGCCATTTATTGTAGAACTGGATGAAGATTCATTCCCTTGTGATGAATTATTGCGCCGCAATTCACGATCGGGCGGATGTGATCGGTCGATCGTCGATCACACAAAAACTTTATTTCCTTCCACCATTTGTCCACCATCTCAAATAACTCGACGTTGCTCATACCCTGCCTCGTTCATCCACCACCTTCCCGCTCTTCAGTCCCTGGATTGACATCACTCTGAATCTGCCACTTCGCGTCCTGACTGGTGATACCTGGTCATTGGCACTCATTTAACTCTCGGCGCTGCCTTTGACATTCTGGCGCCACGCCCACAGTCGCGTTCTAGCATATCTCGGGCGCTCACCTGTCTGCTGCCTGGGTTACCGTCGACACTCTTGCTTTTCCATCGTTCTCGGACTCTACTTAACGCCTCCAAAAAACTCGCAAATGCCAAAAGTCGGCGCGCGGAAAAAGACGAGTGGGCAATATTAGTCCTCCTGCGAGTGGGATCCTGACATCGATGCCCATAGCACCAGTAGTGTAGCGGTACCGTTGGTTCTTCTTTGAATGCAAAGCGCAAAGGGTACTCTGGGGGGGAAAATCGGGATATCGCAAAAGTCGGAGTGAGAGTGCTTTCATCCTTCTCCGGCTCTCCCTCGCGCTACCTCCGGCGCATCAGTGGCATAGCGGTAGCGTTGGCGCTTCGGAGTCTTCCACCGGACTAAAACAGCGCGCGACGTTGTCACGTCGATTTTGGTCGAAAAAAGCAAAGTCGTTTTGAACTTTGAAGTCGTTGCGTAAATCGGACTTCGTGCATTTATCCCTCTCCCCTTATATGGTATCCCGTCGTCAGCGTTGTTGCATAGCATCAGTGGTGTAGCGGTAACATTGGGTCTTCCCATGTCTTTGTTCGACGTGTAATGAGGCTTGGCCTAGCTCCGGGTTCGACTCCCGGCTGATGCATGTATCGAAATTGTCTAGCGGCAACTCCCTTTTTGTTGCTTTCCTTCTACCCGATTAACCTTGTCTGACCTGGGCTTCTCCTTAGGTTCTTCGAGTCTTTCCCGCGCCAGAACCCTGTCCGTTGTATTGGGATCAAGGTGGAAGTAAACTTACCTCCGAAGGTCAGAGACGATTTAATTACCTTGCTAAATTGCACGTCCCAATCCTTCTCCACCCGACTTTCATAAGAGTCGTACAATGTTAGATGATTCAGATGCAATCGTCAAAGTAAGACGACTCAGTACGCTACCGCTACCGACGGGAACTGGTTGCACGTCTATCCTCCCTCCGAGCAGCTGAATCTAACACGAATCTACCTAGGCTTAGGTTGAGGAGACGAACCGGGTTCGTCGACGATACAGAAGCCTCGAACTTTGAAGAAATACAGCATTGCAGTTGGCAGTTCAAAGGCAAGATAACATTTCTGGCCTAATTTATGGATGGTCTCTCGATATTCCCCGGATATCATTGTATCCCGGCCCTTCAGTCTCTTTCACAAGGTGTGTCGACGTGATTAATTCCCAAGTTAGCGCTTTTAGCAGAATCTCTTACGGACCTGCGCAACCGTTAAGAAACCTTAACTTGAACTTCGGTGTAAGTCAGGTGCGGATTTGATTGTACCGTCTCTACAAGCCCCGTGTTGTGAAATTCCCTTCGAGTTTGCTACAGCCAAGAGAACCACGAATGGTCCAACAAACACAAGATATCAATTTTTTACTGGAATCGTAACAAAACAAGGATCAGGCTGACTTCTCGAACCAAACCTCAGCTCTCTCCTTCACCGACTCGCCTTTGGGGCTTTCAACGCCCGCACCAGCGCCCCACGAACCCCGGAGCCCCACTCCCAATTTTCCCTCGACTGCGAACTCGCCGACGAAGCCTGGATGTGTCTCGGCCTGCACCCACGGTTTAGAGTCTGAAGTATTTCCAGTCGGCTAGAACGAAATATGAGTGTGGTCAAGAATGAGTGGAAACATGGCTTCAAACGAACAATAACAAACAGTCCGGTGGCATTAAAAAGGTTGTGTTCGAAATGGGTCAGGGCTACATGCGACACCCCGAACCCATTCCAGTTCGCCAATAACGTGGGTAGATGAGAATCGAGTGGGAGGTGGCGGAAATCGTCCATGAGCTGGCGACACGGCTTCGACGCCGGTTCAGTTATGTCGCCGGGAGCAACGAGGCATAAGTGAAGGCTGCCGTATCCAGGATGTTGGTACGTTCCAGCCAGATCGTTAAATGAGAAAGAGGGTAACGTGGGGTTTGTTGGCCGGGGTGTGGGTACAATACGACCTTTGAAACCTGCGACAACGAGAGATTTGAATCTGTCGATAAATTGCATAGAGCGTTAGAAATTTCGAACTCTGGTTCGCTGCTTCTGCACCTTTCGGTCCAGTCGATCACTTGAAGATTTAAAACTGCATCGATGATGCGAAATTTGATAGCCTCCACTATTTCAAAACCAAAGGCCTCGTCATTCGAGAGAACCGCGACACCGAAGTTCTGACTGGGAATCCGTGTAATTTGGGATTTGAACCCTGAACAGCGAGGATATTAGCTCGGCGGGCTATGTAGATTATGAGAACCTTACCCTGGACAGAGCCGCCATGCTATCCGGCTTATATCAATTGCCAGAGATCAAGAACTAGTGAAAAGGGACTCGCCTCGATGAATTCTAACATCGAATTGAATTTAACAAAGCCTGTAGGCCCATCATTGAACACTCACCGAAACCACGGTAAGTGCCACGAGACTGCCCCCCGCCGTAAACCATGGGGGAACCTTCCGGAAATTGGCTAATGAGGACGGTCGTCAGTCACTTTACAAAGATAGAATGGGGAGAGATTTACGCGACGGGTGAGGCGACAGTAACCCCAGAAGAAACCCGACGAATGACTTCCGCCGGGATGACAGTTCCCCCGTCAATGGGGTTTCGACCGTCGTCCAACAGAGTCTGAAGCCAAGTGGCCTGATGTACTTTATGAGATATTGGATTCAAATATTAAGATGAAACACACCATATCGTTTGCGTTAGATATTACACCGCCAGCACCGGAGATCACTTGATAAGAATGGATTACTTGATTCAATGTGAAGAATCGGCTCATATCTACCATGTCCAGGTTTGCCTTCGTTTGGAGCCCAAAAGGGATACGCTCGAACTTGACCCTGACCGAACACATCTTCGGTTTGGTTTACACCATCTCTTCCAAAACCATCTGCAAGGTGCCCACTCTCCTCTGCGGCTTTCGAGTAGTAAGTCGTGGCGTCCATGCCGAGGGGCGCAAGAATAAATTTGTTCACGTATGTTTCAAATGGGACTCCGGCAAGCAGTGGCGGGAAATAAGACAGAAGCGAGTACATGTGGTTGTTATATTGCCACAGTTCGCGAAAACCCGTGGAAGGCTTCAGATATCGTAGACGCCCAATCTGTCTTTGCTCAGAAGCGCAAGTTCACCGAGGTCGACCTGACGTACCACATCTGCCACAGTTCCATGTTGCAGGATGAAGTCATGTCGAGGTAGGCCAGTGCGATGGCTCATAACGTCCACAATGGTGCTCTCGGACGACGCTACGGAATCCATTAGCCCCCATTCTGGTACAAAAGAGGCTATCTTCGTGTCCCAAGAAATACGGGGGGACAAACTCTCGTTGGAAATCAGCAGTCCTGTTGCCAATATATCGAACAGCTGTTTGTTGCGGGAGTGAGTAGAATTAAATTTCAGGTAGGGAGTGCCTGCCTTTGAATTGGACCCAATGCCAAACAGGGTTTCGCTCGTCACCTTTGTCCCGTCGACCTTGGCGACACCATACCCTTTTGTCTCAACCATCCATCCGTCCTCGCGGCTCTTCTGCACAACAGCAACCCCGGCCCCTCCAGGCGACTTGAAATCCTTCAAAATCGAGTTGATGGCCGCGTCGACGTTGGCGTTCAATAGTTTCGCCACGCCTGCGTCCTCAGAGAGCTTGAATGGCTGTTGTACCTGGGCCCCGGCGCAAACGACGGCAGCAGTAATCCACAGAGGTGTAGCTCGAAGGAGGAAATGCATGAGACTCTGAGAGGGGAAATGTCCACACTGCGCGCCAGTTAAAGGACTGCGCGACTGGGCCGCAGCACAGGAAGATCGTTTGACAGTTTGTTCTCACGGTTCAAACGGAAGTTTACATGTAATTCTCAACTTGAATTTGGAACCCAGGGTTCCAGGAATACAACTCAAAAAATTGTTGCTCCGTGTTTAATGTGCGTCTCAGTATCCAACATGCCTGTAATTTCGGGCGGAAGAGAGATGGGTGATCTTCAGAAAGGCAAAATTGTTCCCACGGTTCTGAATCAAACTTGACAAATGTCACAGTTCAAAATTTCACATCTGCGCCTCAAGCACCTGATCTTCAACCCACATTTTTGGAGTATATTAACGTTGCAGAGGCCGTGTAGAACGTGGTGGTTAATTGAGGGAACGTGGTGGTCAGAGAACGAAGAAGGCTGATGACGGCAACAGCCACATGTTTGAACTGACGAACTTTCATAGCGGGAATCTGAACTGACGAAAGTTCGCAACCAGCAGGCCCAAGTGGCAAAAAATCCCTTAAATATGCTTAATTTACATGAGGTGACTAACTTTCACAAGTTTAGCCGAACTGACGAAGTGACGAGGGTGGTATGGACTCGTCTGGTTGTGACCTCGAAAATATCATGAAAATGCACTTGGCTTCGATTCTTTTGGATTCAAGGTCTGTGCGCTTCACTTATCCATTGTTATCATTTATACAAGTATTGACATGGCCTCACAGATGAATTCAATTCGGCTTGGCTTCAACACTTTGAATTGAAGCATCTCAGTAACACTGCGGCGGGCGCCACTGCATATTCATCTCCAGGATTGGCTTCATCTGTCTCCGAATCGAACTTACTTACCCCTGCTGATCTGACCGCGCCATCAACCACCCACCTTCAATACATATCAAGAGGCTCGAAGCTTGCTTCGAGATCTTCTTGGCGGTAGGTATGGTCCTAAACCGCTTTCCACCCACCTGGATTGACTCTTATCCACACCGTGGTGTGGAAACCATTGTCGAATTGACCTGGCTTCGAAGTTTTGGTTCAAGGTGTGTAATCCTATCGTTCTATCGTTTGGAATCATGTGAATGCTGACCTGGGCTTCCACTTGGATGCCCTCAAGTAACACCACGGTTACCTCGAACTCACATTGCTTCAAGTTTACGTCCTTGGTATGCTCCTTTTCATTTCACAATTCTTCGAGTCTTACTTGTCGTCAGGAACTGGATCGACTATGGCTTACCTACCCTAAATCGTCGCCCAGACTTTGACCGACTTATTACGGCCTTCAAGAACCTCGAGTTTTCGTCAAGATTTTCTTGATACAAAGCTCTCCCGTGGTACAAATTATCTTAGGCATTCGTCGATTGCCTATATTCTATTACTGACCTCCAATTTATCAGCTCAACGTCTCATTGACCCCGAACATCGGCAATTTTTCCCCGAATGCCGACTAACTAGCTTGGCCCTCGCAGAAAGTCTAACCCGCCCGGACACGGAAATTATTGTCAAAATCTTCCCAAATCAAGTCCTGGGGTGCCTCAAGGAATCGTACTCATCACTGGTTGACAATTTCAAGTTTCTCCGTAAAAAAACTGGTGAAAAATGTTTTGAAGTTCACACCAATCTTTCCAGCAAAAATTGAGTGAAAAACTCAGAACTTGTGTATGAATTCTTTGAACTCCAAAACAAATTCACCACTTTTTCAAAAGGAATCCACAAGATTCAAAAAAGTCACCAGAAAACTTCAAGTTTTTCACTTGATTTTTCCTGGAAAGAATGGTGTAAACTTCAAACATTTTTTACTAGTTTCTTCACCGAAAAAGTTGAAATCTTCAACCAGTGCATCGTAAGGTACTTTCAATATCCATTGACTTATCACTGATCTTTCATCAATTTATCTATAGATCCTCGACCCCACTTTCAATTTCACTTGACTTTAACACCCAAACTACGCCGGTTGGACCCGAGGTATGTTCGATGTTGCATTATCTTGCCTTCAACTAACCCTTTGATGTTCAAAATTACTCAACTTAAACAAGACTTACATGACCTCCATGTACGCGGGGAGGTTCATTCGATGGTAATTAGGTACGTGATATCTCACGGTATCGTTGCATCCAATGATTTTTCGAGCAGTGTTCAACCTCGGGCATCTCGGGGATGGGTTAGACCTCAAGTCCCCCATCGTGCTTTGGCCCCAAGTTGTGTTTATGTCTTGTTGAGGTACTCTACGGCGTGGGTTTTTGGATTCTGAGATGCAGGAAACTTGTAAGTCCATGCTATTTCGACTCAACAGCACTTAACTAACCATTCATCCAAGACGTCATTCCTTTGTTACTTGGCTTCAAGATTCAACCATACCAACGAGTCCTTGTATTCAAATTGCGCTGATTTTCATTTCACTTCTCCTACCTCTGCCTTCGTCTGTTGAATCGACCTCGAGTTCCACCGCTATCCAGCTACCGTCTCTATCAACCAACCAACTGCACTGGGTTCAAGTACCCAGATAAATTGGGTGAGTCTCGCTTCGTTAGCATTTCTTCCTCCGAGATACACGTTGACCTTGGCTTTCAGATCCGAAGCCCAATTCAACGCTGGTTCAACTCGCTTTGCAGTTGCTCAGAGTTCAAAATTACATCATGAGTCCTTTCAATTGAAATAAATTCGATTCCTCTTCCTTTTACTTACCTGCATCGCTCTCAATTCCGGGATTCAGCGCCGCAACGAGAGTCCAACCCACCTCAACTCCAACCTCGAACGCCCGGCGAGGTAATATAATTTTTTTTTTTTTTCATCCCAACTAAATTTTCGTCGAATTACTGACCTTCTTTTCGTTCTCCCCGGTGTTCGGCTCGAAGAATCCTTCCCCCTTCGTCAGATTCAGCAGCGCTTCGGTCTAGGTAAGCTCCGTTTTATTTCATCCTGCTCTCGTCGCGGCCAAAGGTCGACTCTTCTCAAACCTGTAAAACAACCCGCCTAAGGTAAGCTCTCCCCGCATGAATTCCAATTAAAGTCCTCGCTACTCGCATTTATATATTCAGTCTGACTGCGCACGAATGCATGCATCCTTAGCGCCGGCTTCTCTGGACGAAGCCAAAATCGAGTCGAGGTGCGCACCCGATTTTATTCTCATGCCTTGGATTCAAGCCTGTCCGAATCTTCCCAGCTTGATCTGAATCGACCTTCTCGCGCCGTTGTCGCTGCGTTGGTCTTCAAAATCATCGAGTCCTCAAACGGTAGAGACACTGGTAAGCTTTATTTCACGTCGATTTAACTCCGCGCGCAATCCCGGCCAACCAGAATCCCACAGGTACTTTGTTTTGAGAACGTGAAATTATGTATTCAAGATGTATTCAAGAAGTACACGACCATGGGGGTAGGGGAGGGGACTCGGGGACTGGGTGGGAGAGCAGAGAGGGCCGGCAGGGTGGGCCGCGCGCAGGAACGAGTCCACGCGCTGCAGCCCCATGCAAACTCCCCAGCCACTCCGCGACAGCGTGGGGTATGCGCGTATTTGGCATCGGCATCCCCAGCTGCACACGCGTCAAGTCTGCATACGTAGATACGCGGTCCGCATGCGCGAGTACCGAGTCCGCGCCCGCGCCAACTCGGCCCGCCAACATCGCCTTGTCAGCGCGCAAGCAGGACTTGCGCGGGACACGGCCACGGCATCCCCATGCGCAGCCGAGTGCCGTCTAGCCTTGACAGCGAGAGCGCGGGTACAGACGGGGAACGAGGGCGGGGGACGAGGAGAGATAGGGTGGGCCGGGGAGACGAGGCAGAGGGCGGGTGGGGGAACGAGGGAGATGGGGGTACGATGGGTACGGGGGCGGGTATCGGGGATCGCGGGACTCGAGGCATGAGGCCTGACGGCGGGCGCGCGGGACGAGTGTAACCGCAAACGTGAGGGCGGGCTGCGAAACGATCTGCGCGCGCGCCTCCCGAGTCTCCGCAGACAGAATCGGCAGCACGCGGCGTCAGCTCGACACGACTTGGTCGTGCGGTGCCGCAGACGCCGCGCACGCTGGCTGCGCACGCATGGCTCCGCAGCACGCGGGTGAGCCCTGCGCGCAATAGGGGCGTTGCACACAAACCCGCAGACCCGAGTACACCGCGTGCAGGCGGCGGGACTCGGCGTGGAGCAGCGTGTCCTACGAGGGGGATGGGGAGGGGCGGGGTACGAGTGAGTTAAATGGGCAAGGGAGGTGGGAGCGAGGGGATGGGACGGGAACGGGGACGCGATAGGACGGAGATGGTGTGGAAGGGGTGCAACGCGGCGCGGTTGTCGCGCGCGCACCACTCGCCACATGTGTACGTCGCAGTACATCTCACGACGCCTGCGAAAATGAGGCGCGTGCGGCGCGGCGGCAGTGGTTTCGACCTCCCCTGCGCACTTGCGCGAATGCTGCACATGCGACTCGGATGTGCATGAGGCTGCGGCAGCGCGCAGCCGGATACGCGGCGGGAAAAGCGAGGAGGGAGCGGGGGAGGAAGGGGAAGAGATGGTGGATGGAAGAAATAGAAGACGGAGGGGAAAGCCAGGGGACGGGGATGGGAATGCAGCATGGCGGGATTCAGCAATGCACGATGCCGGAAATGGTGGGCAGAGTTTACTGTATAAGAACAGTGAGGCTTAGAGAGACAGCAGGGCGGGCAGATGAACAGCGAGCACATGCGCTGAAAGCTAGAGCCGTGGGCAGCATTCCATGGGGTGGTGAACGGGGCGCACGGAGCGAGAGTGCAGAGCAGGGCGAGGGCAAGAGGATAGGGCAGCCGTACAGGGACGTGAATTTGGACGGGATGTAGATGAACATTGACACCGACGAACGAGTGCGAAGGCGTGGGGCGTCAGGGCGGGGAGGGAGACGGAAAGCGACAGTGTCGGGCTGTTTGTTGGGTGGATGCGTCGGCCACGGTGGTGGTTTGTGCTATAACAGATCTAGATTGACGAGGTGGTGGTGTGAAGGTAGCAGGGGGCTATCTGTCAAGCTCGATACTGATGGCGGTGTCAGATACCGGTAACCAGATAGCGGCGGAGTTTAAAACCGGCCCGGCGGGCCGCGTGTAGCTGCCTGCGCTAACAATTACCTGCGCAAGTCGTGCCGCACATCCCAATTGAACTTGAACAATGTCTCCATCATAGAGAATCATTCCCTTGGGAAAACCTGATTTCATTGACCTCTTCTGACCTTCAATCAGAAAAGTGACACCAGGGAGTTTTTCAACCTTAATTCACCCTTGTTAATTTCGGCAGGAGCGTGTCATGTATAAACCCGGGCAGCAGGGAGGAAAAAATAGTTTTTGGAGGGAATGGCATCAATGAAACCTGTTTTCATTATGCAAAGCTGGGGATTACAAATACAGCACACATTTAGTCAGGTCTACAATAATATTCAACGAGTGGACATACCAGTGTGAGATTTGAACCGCGCAGCAGTAAAAAATCGAGTAGTGAATAATACTCTGCGGCCCCCTGTATATATGGTCATAAGCTGCTTTGAATATCTGATTTGACCCTTGAGTTTCAAACATAGCCTTTCAAAACCAAAAAGTATGCACCACCCGCCTGCATCATGATTCCCTTCTGTTGGTCCTTCAAAAGTTTGAAGCAAGGTTTATGAAATATTGGCTTCTCATCTTCACTGAGCTCAGAGGTTTTCTACAATGTCTTTCCTCACGATAATCGGCCACTTTGCATAGAAATCAACCACTGTCGGTCGAGTGCGGGAATAATCTGATCATCTGGACCATTGACCGCTTTCAAGTTTCAACTTGAATGGATTCAGACTGTGCCCCCGTTTGCAAGACATTAATTCGGCTGAAATTGGACCGGTTCTCATCTGAAGTGCACTTTTGAATGTCACCTCTGATCATCCGGGGTTTTAAATGGCGCGAATTGTGTTGAACCGAGTGAAACAGAACGAGCTGTCAAACCTTCCAAATGTAGGTTGCCGCCATCGGATCAGCTAAAACCAAGAGTTTGGTATCTGGCTAGAATCCCAAAAAAGCCAATAGTAAACTCTTTTCCTGCCAGATACCGTTTTAAAAAAGGCCTGGTGGCCTTTCGTGTCTGGGAATGGTACTGAAATATTTTCATGGAAAAAAATGGGTTGTATAGTGAGCACAAAACTAAGTTCGCTAACCGATGGCGGATGCTCGCCGAGATCGGGATTCTCGGAGTAGATCCGGGAGTTTCTCGTTTCTTTATTTCTTTATTTTTTTATCTTCGCCCACCCACACCAGTATCGAGCCCAAAGATGGACCCTATGCAGTATGCTGGTGTTTGTCACCAGCATTCATCCTTTTTCAACCATGTTCAGCTTTGGCATCGACACATGTAAGTACAACCAAAATTGATTTCGGTTCGAATCTCGGTAGAAGTGAGTTATTGGTTCAATAATTGTATGGCTCTGGATTGGGATACAGATAACGAAGGAGCAGCATATAATCATACCTCCATAGCCCAGTCATAACGGAGTTGAACTTGAAAGCAGCAACCTGAAAACAAAGCAGTGAAAGAAAGGCCAGGTGTGCAGCAACGTAGCGCCGGGAGTTCAACCTCCAAGTAAGAATGTGTCAGGGTGACCACCACACACCATTGCAGCTATCGTTGGATAAGTAGACAAAACTCTACAGGTTTCACGAAAGGGGGTCGCGTCCTCTGGGTGGCTACGGTGCAACTGGAGTTGGAATCATCACCCATTTTTCGGTATGGTAGGTTGAAAACACAGTGTGGGTTGCTAAGGGAATATACCTGTACTTTTGCTGCTGGAGGAAGTCAGAAGCTCTTGCTTTGAAACAGGCCCCAGGAATTCCTTTCGCAACCTGCTCTGTTCAATCACTTTTTATTTGCAGCGTCTGGAGTATGAAACCAATTTCCTCGGTGAACTGACCATTCCGCGATCTTACATGTTGTTCTCATATTTTGTTTACTCATTGGGCTCTGCATGTTGACCCGAAATACACTCCGCAATATCGCTCCTTGATCGTGCAAACAATAATCAAAAATTAAGCCCCGTACTCCGGCTTCCCACACATAGAAATTGACTTTTAGTTCCTCTTATTGATTCAATGCTTTGAACCTCAAGGCTCATCAAATTCTTTGAAGCTCATAAAGATGAAAGCGGCATGTTTGGGGGGTTCAGCGATCTTGGGCATCAGTTTCTGTTCAAGCTTTCAAGCCACCCCGAAATAAAGACGGAAGGAAAACAAGTCGTAGGCCTTTAGTGTAGCTAATATCCGCAGATTTTAGACACTTCCAGGCTCAGGCTGCAGACTCGGATTCGATTCGGTTCCATTTCCTGTATGAATTTATACAGGGATATCTGAAGGAATAGCTCCAGCCTAGACAGGAAATCCATGTCTTATACCTATTACCGAACATATGTAACCCGAAGTATGCTTCTTCCCGAGCTCTGCCGATGTTCGGATCGAGCGGCACTCACGGATCGATCAGCAGATTGGCTCGGCAGAGTATATCACTCTACGTTGAAGAGCTTTGTTGGCCTGGGATCGAGACCTCTCTCGGAATTTCCGCAGAAGGGTCTAACGGGCGGGATAAACCAAAGAAGCCCTGATAGCAACATTCCCCATGCTGTTAACACATGATCACAGGAAAGCCGTCATCATTAATCTTCACAAGCCGTTCAAACTTGATTCAAACCTGCAACTGTCAGAAGTGTCTTTATCTTCCATCTTTGGTCAATGCTGTCTGTGCAAAAGATTTTTTGTTTGCTGAAGCTCAATGAAGATGGAAATCACAGCACGGACAGATGTAATCGGAAATAGGCTGAAGTGACATCGGCACCTTGCCGGCAACAGCAAAAGCACCGGTTGACTGATCAAAGCTGGTCAGGTGAGATTCTTAATTCATTAGAGCTAATATTGGCAACACCTCGTGTCTTCCTCGCTGTCTCTTCTTCCCTTCACCACAGGATCTCTTGCTGCACTTCTCTACACTCCTCTATTGATGTCCCTGCTTCTGCGTTCACGGGCTCCATCTCCATCACCCCGACAAATGGAATCTAAACTCAAGCAGGCGCTCAGCAGCCTCAAACAGGCACAAAGCCTCTTGAGGCCAGCACTCCGTCTAGGCAAAGCAGCTGTAACCGGCATTGGCATTCCGGGTGTTGAGGGTGTTGTCAATGGAGTTGTAGAACTTGGAGAGATGGTTTCGGTGACGGCATCTCAGAGATAATTGCATTCTAAAATTAACAGTGGATAAACAGACCATGCGAGGAAACAAAGTGGATCTGGTCAAGCTCAAGAAGCATCTGGATACACTGGATGCTGTAGATTCTTCAAACATGGGGGGTGATTTGAAGCAGAGAGTGGAAACTTTGAAAAAGTGTGTGGTCACAACACAATCTTTGTGTGTGCCTTGTTAATTCTTGGCCATCGCACACAGAGAGCTTCATCTGATCACTACTGATCACAATCAGCTAGCGAAAAGAGAAAAGTTTATGCGTTTCTTCGACAGCAAAGGAGACAAGGAAGCGATCCAAAACATTCAGAACTCAATAGTATCCTGCATCCAGGACTTCACTGTGAGCTTAGCAACAGTTGTCACTTCTATGCAATTCAATTGGTTGCAGTTCCATGGCACTATCTCCATTGAGAAGTTGGTTGGAGACATGGTAGCACAAGGTGAATATTTCCAGGTCATGAACTTGATGGACATTAAGTTTTGGAATCAGTTCAGGAAGTTCAGAAGTCTGTTGACCAGGTGCAGCAAAAGGCAATTCTTGATGACCTCAAATATATTTCAGCACAGTACAATGCAGCAAATACCCCAGATAAATGTATGGAAGGCACACGAGTTGAAATCCTCAAGGATGTTTTAACACGCTTGACCAGCTTCTCAGATCAGATAGTCATGCTCAGTGGCTCTGCAGGTTCGGGAAAATCAACCATTGCAAAGACTGTGGCCCAAATTCTAGCGGAGGAAAAACATATTCTAGCAGCATCATTCTTCTTCTCTCGTTACTATACAGAGCGCAGAGAACTGGACTTTCTTCCCACCACTCTTGCTCTCCAACTGGCAGATTATAGCAGTGACTTTAGAAGCCGTCTTGTGAACCTCTTGCACAAGGACCGTACTAGGATTCTTTTTGCAGATCCAAAGCAGCAGTTTCAAAAGCTGGTTGTAGAAATTCTTGCACAAATACCATCTTCCCAAACACCATGGATCATTTGTCTAGATGCTCTAGATGAATGTGGAAGTGACCATGGCCACAACTTTCTCACATGGCTCTCAGAAAGCATTGATCAGATACCAACTCATATTCGGTTCTTCCTTACTGGACGGCCTCAGGTTCCATCATTTATCAAACTTGATCGGTTGTCTTCATTAATGCACCCAATCATCCTTGACAATCGTGAACCTGCTGTGGTAGATGACATCCGACTCTATGTCCGGACATCATTGGACAGTCTTGGCTCAAAGACACACAACAAGTGGAAACCCAAAGCTCAGGATGTGGACTTGATTACCATGCGTGCAGATGGGCTTTTTATTTTTGCTGCCACTGTGGTTCGTTATGTCGATGGGAGACAACACAAGGCACACCCTCAAGTCTGTCTTGACAATCTTCTTCGCCAGGGAGAGCGACTTCGGGATCTGGATGATTTGTATCTCCATATTGTTGATGCGGCCATCTGCCAACCACAGGATGGAGACAAGCTTGATCAAAGGTTTTATGACAATGCCAAAAGAATTCTGAGCACAATTCTGAACCTCTTTGAACCTCTGAATGCACACTGTCTGGGAGAATTGCTCCAAATACCAGAGGAAGATGTCAGAAGGGTTTTGGACCCTTTGAGTGCAATTATCCGAGTTCCAGAAAACAATGAAGGCACTATCCAGGTCATACATCTTTCGTTTCAGGAGTATATGACATTCAAAATCCAAGACAACAGAACAGATCTCCTCTGTGGCACTGAGGAAGAGCAATATGCCACCATATTGGATTTGATGCAAGTCATGCAGAACAGACTGGAATTCAACATCTGCAAGCTACCTACATCACATCTACGCAATGCTGACATGCCTGATATCACGGACAAATTGAAGGCCTATATTCCAAACCATCTGCGATATGCATGTCTGTTTTGGGGGAATCATCTGAAAGGAACAACCTTCAATTATAAAATTTCAAATGCAGTGAAAAATTTCCTGGTGGGAAAGCTACTCTTTTGGCTTGAGGTTTTGAGCCTGCTGAAGATGGTGGGAAATGCTCCCAGAGCTTTGTCAGATTTTCTTTCATGGACACAGGTTTGGGACATCCATTCTGTTGAACTTGCAATAAGACTAAAAGCACATTAGGACCAGTCCATTCTGCCATTCACTGGAGATGCACAGAGATTCATCAGATTTTTTGGCCCTGCCATTAGTCAGAGTGCTCCGCATATTTACATTTCTGCTTTGGCACTGGCACCTGTAGAGTCAGATGTTCGAAAAATGTTTCAGCCGCAATTTCCCAATTTATTATCAATCACAAGAGGACAGATGGAGAAGTGGCCAGCTACAACAGGTGTTCTGGAGGGCCACACCAGGGAAGTAAAATCAGTTGTATTCTCACCAGATGGCAAGCATATTGTCTCTGGCTCTTATGATCACACTGTGCGCATATGGGATGTAGCAACAGGGGAGGCAGTTGGTGCCCCATTAGAAGGCCACACCAGCTTGGTCAATTCAGTTGCATTCTCACCCGATAGCAAGCACATTGTCTCTGGGTCTTATGATCACACTGTGCGCATATGGGATGTAGCAACAAGGGAGGCAGTTGGTGCCCCATTAGAAGGCCACAACAGCTTGGTCTTTTCAGTTGCATTCTCACCCGATGGCAAGCACATTGTCTCTGGCTCTGGAGATTACACTGTGCGCATATGGGATGTAGCAACAGGGGAGCCAGTTGGTGCACCACTGGAGGGCCACACCAGCTCGGTCAATTCAGTTGCATTCTCACCCGATGGCAAGCACATTGTCTCTGGCTCTGACGATTACACTTTGTGCAGATGGGATGTAGCAACAGGGGAGCCAGTTGGTGCCCCATTGGAAGGTCACACCAGCGCCGTACAATCAGTGGCATTCTCACCCGATGGCAATCACATTGTCTCTGGCTCTAGAGATCGCACTGTGCACATATGGGCTGTAGCAACAGGGGAGCCGGTTGGTGCACCATTGGAAGGTCATACTGACTGGGTACGGTCAGTTGCATTCTCACCCGATAGCAAGCACATTGTCTCTGGCTCTGATGATCACACTGTGCGCATATGGGATGTAGCAACAGGGGAGCCGGGTAGTGCCCCATTGGAAGGGCACACTGACTGGGTACAATCAGTGGCATTCTCACCCGATGGCAAGCACATTGTCTCTGGCTCTAGTGATTGCACTTCACACATATGGGATGTAGCAACAGGGGAGGCAGTCGGTGCCCCATTGGAAGGCCACACCAGCTCGGTCAATTCAGTTGCATTCTCACTTGATGGCACGCATGTTGTCTCTGGCTCTGGAGATCACACTGTACACATATGGGATGTAGCAACAGGGGAGGCGGTTGGTGCACCATTGGAAGGTCATACTGACTGGGTACGGTCAGTTGCATTCTCACCCAATGGCAAGCACATTGTCTCTGGCTCTGATGATCACACTGTGCACATATGGGATGTAGCAACAGGGGAGCCAGTTGGTGCCCCCTTGGAAGGTCACACCAGCTCGGTCTTCTCAGTTGCATTCTCACCCGATGGCAAGCACATTGTCTCTGGCTCCGGAGATCACACTGTGCGCATATGGGATGTAGCAACTGGGGAGCCAGTTGGTGCCCCATTGGAAGGCCACACCGTCTGGGTCTATTCGGTTGCATTCTCACCAGATGGCAAGCACATTGTCTCTGGCTCTTATGATCACACTGTGCGCATATGGGATGTAGCAACAGGGGAGCCAGTTGGTGCCCCCTTGGAAGGCCACATCAGCTCGGTCTATTCAGTGGCATTCTCACCAGATGGCAAGCACATTGTCTCTGGCTCTGAGGATCACACTGTGCGCATATGGGATGTAGCAACTGGGGAGGCAGTTGGTGCCCCATTCAAAGGCCACACTGACTTGGTACAGTCAGTGGCATTCTCACCCGATGGCAAGCACATTGTCTCTGGCTCTGACGATCACACTGTGCGCATATGGGATGTAGCAACAGGGGAGCCAGTTGGTGCCCCATTGGAAGGCCACACCCGCTGGGTACAGTCAGTTGCATTCTCACCAGATGGCAAGCACATTGTCTCTGGCTCTGGAGATCACACTGTGCGCATATGGGATGTAGCAACAGGGCAGGCAGTTGGTGCCCCATTTGAAGGCCACACTGGCTGGGTACAGTCAGTTGCATCCTCACCAGATAGCGACCAAATTGTCTCTGGCTCTCTTGATTCTGCTCTGCACATACTGGATGCTGGGGCTGTAAAGTTCTCCAGCCATTTAGCCCATCCGGCCAGCGTTGATATCAAACATTCCAATGATCACCATTCTATCTGGGTAAGCTCACCTGAATATCAGTTTATATCTTTCCTATGCTTATCCCCCATCCTAGAACGTTCCAGCCAATGCACATTTCAAGCTTCGTGAAGGGTGGTTCTCCACTCCATCAATGCTGCTCTTTTGGCTTCCAAGTGGATATAGAACAGGTTTTTGGTACCCAAATCACACAATGGTGATTCATAGGCAATCAACAAGGCCCTCTTATGCTAATTTTGTTCATGGTCCTGAGTGGACACAAATCTACTCTCATTAAATGTCATATAACCTTCCATGAAACATACATTGGTTTATGTACACACTTTTTCAATTCATTCTCTGTTTACCCTGAGTGATGATGGAGTAGATTGACAGGACCTACCTTGTACAAAGCACAAATCACTTAAAAACTACAACTTGGCTCTCGAACTACTGGTCCTTATCCTTTGAAGTACATTCATGTAATCTTGGACAAGCATCACTTGTTGGCGTAATAGACCTTGGAAAGGGTGTAAGGTGTTAGATAAGGTTAGTAGTTGTTAGTTGGTTAGGCTTAAGGTTTATTACAGCGAGGCATTCTGTTTGTTGTCTTCAGCATACATAGCATTTTGGTCTGTTTCCCGAGCACATGTTCCAATGCCCCCAGTAATCCACACACGATGCCCTGCAAGTGAGGGTTGAGCTGACCTGCCAGTGGCCAAAATGTTGTGAAAAAGCCCAACAAAAAACCTGAAAAAGTCAAGTCACTCAAATGAAGTGCCGAGGCACTCTTTTCAGAATTTTGGCACTCCCACGGATGTCATATTTTCGGACTGCTTGTCCGAGCTCTCTTTTGGAGCGCTCTTGCAAGCACTCCCAATACAGGCCCTCCTGTGGAGTGCTCGTCAAATCATTCCTGCCCACGGTGCTCCGGTGAAGTGCTGCTGTGCCCACCACTTTACTACCTCCACTGCAGTGTTTTCCAAACACTCCTTCCGTGATCGCTGATCCACTGTGATCAGTGTGGCTGTGATGATTGTCTTGATTCTTCCTAAGACCCACAAAGCTTACTTGTGTCCTCAGTCGCTGCCGATAAGCCATGAAAATGACTACACATGAAAAGAGGCAAATCTTTTCATTTTAAACGTGAAATATTTCGCTGGCAAGCTATTATATAGAGTGGTTTGTGACCTCGCACAAGTCCGACTAAATGGTCCAGATGGGTAGGCAGACCCTGTTATGTGCAAACTGTTCTATGGGCAGGGAGTACCATTAATAGTTGAGTCGCTCAACACCAAGTACACGAACTAGACAGATCTGTAATAAGATCTGGAAAGGCCAAAGTGTCAGCCAGACCACCTACTACGAGGGGGAGTGAAATGAACTATACCAGTGACAAGACTTTGAGTTCTGAACCAAACACGCTCTACCCTTTGCTTGCGACTGTTTCGACTTAGGACGCGACGCAAACTACCACATGACATGGTGCAGTGCCTAGGCTTAAAGTGTTCCTCCAACTCGGAAAACCAACTGAGGCACGATGTTGACATTTTGGTGCATGTGATCAAACTCGGAAAACCAACCAAACCAAGGAACAGCTTGGCCTCCATCTCGGATAGCCAACCGAACTATTTGGGGAAGCCCAACCTTTTGATCAGTACGATCAAAAGAGATGCCAAAGTGATCCGGGGAAGTTGAACCAAAGCCCAAAGTACGACTATGTTCGAGGCACTACCAGGATCTTGCCTAGTTCACGGACTAGAAGGGCTAACATGCCAGCGCGCGCTCCAGGTAGGCTGGAGGCAAACAATTGAAGAAGACTGAGGGGCAGAAGGATTCTAAACACACCCAACTCATCCAAATATTACACCATTTCACGTGGACCTCAGAAGCCACCCGACCAACCAATGGGAAGAAGAACCGAAATAGTGGGAGCTGCAGAGCTCAGATAGATACCCGAATGGACTCATAATATTTCCTTAGTCATACGTTGCTGAACCATGTATGAAAACGCAGTAGAGTAGAGTAGTTGAGCAACAGATTCCTCCGGGACATTAGCAAACCCCACTGGTTCTGGAGATTTGTGTTCACAGACGAACTAGTTGCTACTACGCACTTGTATTCCCGAATTGATTGATTGATAGACTCGATCTGCCTTGAACGGTTGGACTTGACTTGACTTGACTTGACCAACTGATTTGACTTGACTCGATTTGACCATACTCGACCGATTTGACCCACTTGCACAAAAGACCAAAAACCTACTGTTTCATCTAAGTTCTTCCGTAGAACAAAACACCCACGCCGGTTGAACCAACCGTTACCACATATACTCCCACTTTCGAGCAAAACCTAAAAGTGCACAAACCAGTAGCCAACTAGACCATCGTAACTCCTTCGAACTAGAAGTTGAGCCGCCTAAACAACTTGCACAATCTTGAACTATTCGAACAACTTGATCTATATAAGCTTGATACTTGGCTTCCACCCCCCAAAAAAACTGTTCATCACAGAGTGACCAGTGACTGAAAGTAGTTTGGTGTTAGCTTTGGTGTTAGTTGGAGATATATTCCATCTATCTCACCTTAGTGAGCATTTTCCCATTCTACCCCCGCAGAATCTGTCTGTTTCTCAACCGATAGCACCTGCTGCTCCGGTTCAAACTTAGACACCAACTCGAACACACCCCGCTTCTTCTCTGGAACAAACTTTATAATGCCGCAACCCTGGGACACCAGGAGCTGTCCCCAATTTGATGGCTCAACGGCCGAGAGCTTGATGAAGTTCTTACGTTTCTGCAAACCGATCATCCAAAATGCTGGACTCAACCAAAGCCACGAAAAGAAAGCCGTAGTCCTGAAGTACCTGTCCATAAATACGGCAGCGGAATGGGAGTCCCTTGAATCATATCAGTGTGATTTCGATGAATGGGTGGAGGAAATCGAAAACTTGTTCCCAGAAATCAAGACTTTCCAGATCGGTTGGTTAGACGAACTTGATAAAATCTACCCTGGGATTAAGAAATCTGAACAAGGGAGAATCAAGCGGTTCAACCTTTCATTCAAGAATGAGGCAGAGAAACTTGCTAAACCACCTACTCTTGTGTTAAACGAGGGTTTGGTGAACAAGTACATGACCTGTTTCGAGAACTCCTTCACCAATGAAATCGACCTCATGGTGTCTCAGACGATGTATTGGAAGAAAAGCCAGAAAAAGAGTGGAGTCGCCAGTGGGACGACCCCAGCTGGAGCCAATCCAGTAATTGGGCTGACCAGAGTCGACTCTTCCATTAGAAGGAATCATGGGAATAGTTGAGACTCTGGCCCAGAGCAATAACCGACGAACAATTAATGCAGCAAGCTCGACTGGGGAAGCGAAGTTAATGATTGGACTTGCAGGAAATCCTGGAAAAGATTCCTCTTCGGAAATAGTTAAACTGCGAACTGAACTATCGGAGCAGATAGACACATTTTCCGGGGACTTAGCCAAATTACAGCAAAGTCAAAAACGATAGACGTTTTCGATTTAAAACAAAACTCCGGGCCGAGCACCGCCCTCTGCCAAACAATCTAAGTTTAGACTCTCCAAATGTCTCCTCCAAATCGTCCCCACAAATTAAGCTTTATGACGACTCTCTGCGACATGCGACGTCAGTGACATCTGGGATATATAAGAAGACTTCACCGCACAAATTCGACCCACCATGGCTTACAACAACGGTGCTTACATGAACGGTTTATCCCGGGCCCCATATCTGCTCGGAATGGGACCACTTCCTCCTCCTACTGGTCGCGATATTGCAGTTGCCCAAATGCAAGCCGCTCTGGACAGCGGGATGTTTGACCATACTCGACGATTTGAAGACCAGCACGACTCCGGCGAGGACTCGGATAGTCCGGCGCCTAGCGGACCACAGTATGTGCCGCACATCGACCCAGCGCTCCTCGCGCAGCTGCCCGGTATGTACATTATTGCCTTGCTTTCCTCACCCTATATTCATCAATCCTTAGGGCCTGCTCAGTCTGCTGCCAGTGCTACGACAGCTTCAGCCGCGACGGCGCGAGGTGTGTTCATATAGAAGATTTTCACCGACTGGGCACTAATACGACACAGCTATCAATCTCACCCTGTCCCTAACCGTCTACGGCAACCCCGCCAAAGACAAGAAGGCACCCACAGTCACTACGAACCTTGTGGTCCCGTCCGACCTTTCATCCGAAGACTTCTTCTCGCGGGTTCATGCGCAGATGAATGTCGATCCCACCACCGCCCAACTCGGCTGGAAAGAGTCTCTGGATCGTCGTAGGGACCCGTATAAGCGGCTCGCCTCGGACCAGGACATGCGCGACGCATTTACACGTCTAGTTGCGCTCACGAAGTCTCGCACCAAGCGCGCCGTAGTGATGGAGATCGTCAATCTTGTGCGTCAATTGCGCCTCGTATTTGGGCTACATTATTTACACTCACCTAACAGGAAGTTCAGCCCGACGGCAAAACCACCAAGCAGGCTGAGAAGCCTTCGGAGACGGCCGTAACCATTCCCGAACTTCGCAAAGTCAAAGAGAAACTTGCGTGCGCCGAGCATCCCGGGAAAAATAGGTGGTGCTACGTCCTTCCCCCCAGCAGCAAGCACCCGGGAAAGCATGTCCCTCTCGATATCGAGGTTATTGGCCTTTGGGCGCGTAAAATGGTGTGTTGTGACCAATCTACTACGGAGCCCTTTCTTATATTTATCGAAGCACGACGGCGAAGTCGATGAGGATTGTGTCTCGCCCCCCAATGTCCTCAATCTCGATGAGCTGGCTGAGCGCGGTCGCGCACGGGAGGAGCGCACCCGAAGCCGCGGCCAACCCGCCTTGCCGCCCATTCACGTCCATGTTGGCGCTTCCGGTGACGCCGGCACTCTTCACGACGTCGACACCAATGTTCCCTCGCGTAAGCGCGCCCGCGCTATTCTTTCCGATTCTGAGTCGGACTCCGATTCCGACGGCGAATCCCTTCCCATCGACGACGTCCTTAGCGAGCTCAACAAGAAGTTCCCAGCCCTCGATTACCCCCAGTATGCCACAGCCCTCAAGGCCAAAGGGATTGCTTACGCCAGCAGCGTGGTGGGCTTAGGCGCGTCGTACTACAAGGAGAACATCGGCATGGTGGATGGGGCTATTGAGCCGTTCATCAAACACACTCGGAAGATGGTGAAAGCTGCCAAGAAGCGCAACGGCAAGAAGAGAGCGCGGTCCGGGGGTGATGACGACAAGGAGAACGCTTGAATATTAGTACATTTGCTCTCGACCTGAAATCTTTCTTGAAATTTTGCACATAACTGTATCAATAGCACACATATACATCATATCTTGACTGCATTCACCGTACTGAACCATTACACAAGACTTATGCAATATATCCCGAGTCACGGAACCATCCTTTGATGTTTTGTGGGGTCATGGTTTCATGCACACCGTTCCAAAGCATGCCAATTGGATCACAATCATCCCGACCCTCCATCTCACTTAGTACGTCGTCGCGGTTGCGCCGAACCCAAGCCTTCAAGCTCGAAAAACCCTCTTCGCACGGATTGAAATCTGGGGAATACGGCGACAAGTAGATAAGGCGGCGTCCACTAATAATCTGTCAGACTAAACTCTGCAGGATCATCAACAAAAACTTACCGGCCCTCAACCATCTCCCGAATGCCATCGAAATGATGAACGCTGGCGTTGTCCATCACGAGAACGGAATTGTCTTGAGGGAAAGGGTTCATGACGTCTAGAAGAACATCCAGGTAGTTACGAAATTCCACTGCGGTCCACGACCGGGAAATGATGTCGAGATGCAGAACTCCGTCGAGGGAGATGGCGGGCAGGACATTATACCTGGAGGTTTTCAAGATTACGTAGAGCATAGCGAGCGAAGAAGTCACTCACCGCACACCTCGAATAAAATAATCCAACCGACGAGCTCTCTCCCCGACTGGAGCCCAGGCCTTCAGCCGCTTGGAAGTGTGGCGGTTGCAGGCAGCCTCGTCGAGGAAAACCAGGCGGCGCGCCGGATGTTGACTGACTTCAGCTTGATATCCCAACCGCTTGTCCTCCTGTGCTTCGAGTGCAGAACGGGATATCTATGACAAAAAGAAATGTAAGGTTAGTCGTAGTTCTAGGTAACAACACTCACAGTTTTCCTGGTCCATCCACGCCGAATAAGAGCATTTCGAATCGTGCCCTTCGACACCTCTAAACCGGTTTGAAGGAAGAGAGCGCGGCGAAGCTCCCACGTGTAAATATCGGGAGTCCGTTGCACCAGGCCCTCGAGAAACTTTCCCGAGCCGTCAGTTGTATGTAAGATAGATAGAAGTAGAATCGCACATTCACATCAAGCGCAGTCAGTACACGGGGCCGCCCCGCCTGAACGGGGACCTTCACAGTGCTGCCTGTCCTGTGCCAGTTTCGCAAGACTCGCTGTATCGTTCGTTCGCTGATGTACGTTATATCCGCCAGTTCTTGCGGTGTCCTATGATTGGCCATAACCACAATAAGGTCCTTCTTCTCTTTAGGAATATGGCGTCGGTTCCCGCGCATGTTAGCGTGTAGTGCAGAGTGTATGTAGCACGAGAGAGTCGGTTGGTGCTGGGTGGGGCCATGGTGGGGCCGCTTACCCTTTGTTTGACAGAGGGCGGTGCTCGGCCCGGAGTTTTGTTTTAAATCAAAAACATCTATCGTTTTTGACTTTGCTGTAAAAGATGCTCAGGAGCTGCCTGAGAAGAGAACCACCGCTAGTATTTAAAAACTGGAGGAGCGTTCGAACTCAAACATGCAGCGGATTGAAGATGCACTGAGAGATATGACTCGCGACCTTCGTGGTCCAGCACCTCATCAGGAAGTCAATCAGCCTGGACACTCATCGAATAAAGGGCAAGACAGGAACTACCAGTACCAAGGCCAAGAGAGAGAATGTTTCTATTGCTACTTGAAGGGACATATGGCTCACAAATGTCCGTATAAACGAGAGCACATAGACATGGGTAGAATCTTGATTGAGAACGGTAGAATGAGATTGGGTGATTGTAAGGGCAACCTCGAGGCCCGAGAATACTCAAGAGTCCTAGCGAGGGAGATCCAAAGAGAAGAAGCACTGAGGATTCCCACGCTAGGCTGCGGGTATAAACAGCTACTATACAGATGAATGTGACCGGAGTGATTGGCAGAGATCCCGGGCTTGATTGCACACACGGTGCCATCGGGAGGCATCAGGCCGACCAGACCGGCATGGAATAGGGGTTCCCCTGACATCACCCCCCCCTTGGAATGCGGCGCCTCAACACATAGACCGAATACGGAGGGCTGGGTCCCGGAAAGGTAGGGAGTCGAAGGAAGTGACAGCAATAACCCGTGGAGCGGCCGGATATTTGCAGTAGTACTGGGCGACAGCCTCAGGAGCGAAGAGGTCAGAGTGTTTAACCCACTGGTTATGTGAGGGGTCATACCCCTTCCACAACACCCAATACCACAGTGACTTCCAATGGATTTTGGCCTCAAGAATCTTGTCAACTTCCCACTCTGGAGCGTCCCCAGGCGCCTGTGGAAGGACTGGAGCTGGTTCGTCGTAGCCGGGGCGGCCTTCAAAGGGGTCGTCTTCAGCAAGCTGCAGCTTCACCACGGGGAGCACAGGGTGAAGCTGAGAGAGGCGAGGCGGCAGCTCCAGCTTGTACGCGCCACAGCCAACAACCTTTACCACCTTGAACATCAGCAAACACTGTTTTGCTCGGTAGCTGTAGGCTTGAGCTACACATTCCTGGTAGCTCTCGTAGCTGCTCAGCCAGGGCATGGTAGCTATTTGTAGCCTTGGTAGCGCCTCTACCTCGGCCCGGTAGCCAAAGTATCTACAGTACCCTTAATGCCAGAGACAGGTAGCACCTGTAGCGTGATGTGCGAGAGTCAGTAGCAACCGAGAGCACCTGTCAAATTTCCCTTGCTCTGGCATACTCATGGGGTTCTTCTGTATCTTCTGCGTCCCCCCTAATATTCACTGGAGTTCAACTGCGCCAAATTCTTCACGGAGGGCGAATAAGGACCATTCTGAGCAAATGATGAGTGGTTGGGGTGAAAATATATATATTATGTACCACCGGCACGTCCGAACTGTCTAATGCGTGCGGCACGCTGCGCCTCGGCCCGTTTGGAATCGTACAAATCAACAAGGTAACGGAACAGAAAGAAATCATGGTGACGAAGATAGGGATTGAGGTAAAACTTCGTGCACTTGTCCAGCACACGATCCGAAGTCCAGGTTGGGTCCATGGACTTCCCGAACACAGGAATCAAATGGCACGAACAAAGGATATCAGAGACGGGTATAATGGAGGAATTTTGTCGGTTGTTGTGAGAGGAAAGGGAAACCTCGTGCATCCGAATATTCGGGAGTCAGAATCGGGACCGGTGCGTTGAGAGGCTTGTACCAGTTGACGTATGCCAAGGGATCAGGGTAGGGTCCATGGTTCTCTGGGAGGCGAAAGATGACACACAGACGTCCCACTGAAATACCTGTATGAGAAAATTAAATGTCTGCACGGGAAGAGGAGTTAACTAATTATGCACCATCGGTTGGTCGCTGATCATTCCCAATTGGGGTTTTGTGAACAAGGATGGTATCGAATCGACTGGGTTTCTCTGCTTTTATGCCCTTTGACGTGAATTTCATGGGCTCGCCTCGGAGGGCGCGGATTGTATCGTGGACTGCGTGCAACTTGACTTCGGATATTTGAGGAAGAGGAATGACGAGTTGTTTATAAACGGGAAACGTCGAATTTTCGGATGGTTCAATGGGCGGAGTTATCGATTGGGACTCTAGAAATTTGTCCAGGTTGATGAGGAAGTCAGGAGCATGAAATTTGGCAGCTATGATCGTGGCGGTAAGGTGTGGGAATGCAGGTTTTTTGGCGACACAATACAGGGAGACCGAAGCGGCAGCATCTTCGAGTTCACCCTCATCGTCTGACTCTGGCTCGGGCGGCGGCGGCGGAGCTGCATCATCCTCATCGTCCGGGGATTCGTCACTGTCCTGTGAGGATCCAGGTATATCTGTGACGTAGCCCGGTACAGCCCATTGAAGAAAGGTGCCGAACTTGTAAACGGCCTCCTGGCGGGTAAGCCAGGTGGTCATTTGATGAATGTACGCAACACGATTGGTGGCCCGATAACCAGCCTTCGCAAGCTCGATATGAAGCCGCTCAGTGTTCTCGGTGTTGAACCCGTCCGCAGTACCGCGTGAGCGGATTGAGTCAACATAGTGCTTCATTTTGTGGACTTTGTTGATATCAAAGTGCTTGCGGATTTCGAGGTCGATGAAGATGGCTTTGTTCGCGTGGAAAGCGGTGGAAAGCGACCCAAGCGGCATCGAGCTTCGCCAGTGATTCGTCGCAGTGGACTTCGAAATGGGCATAATAAATGAAATCAATGACACCGGCAACGGTGCGCTGAACAGCAGGGTCGGTAGCATTCACGAGGACACCGAGGAAAACCTTCTCCATATTCTTCCGCTTGTTCCCCGTCCCCTGAGACGTGAGGGAGATTCCTTTGACAAAGTGCCGAAGGCTGGGATGAGGAGGCATGGTGCGAAAACGGTTATCAATTTCATCTGCCCCCCCTGCTGTTGCCTCTGTCGCCCATTTAACGATGTGATCACTGAATACCCCGTTGTGAAGCTCGTGGAGGATGTCAGGAGTCATTGAGGAGAATATATCGCAGTGAGGGAAGTCGGCCCAGAAGGGATTGATGGGTCGCAGATTTGGTTGACGAATTTTGCGGGGAATTTATTTTTTGACTGGTCAATTATGACTTGAAGGGTTTCTCCTGGGTCGCGCATCGTCGAGTTCACCGTTTCCCCGTGCTGCTTTGGTTTCACGAGGCAGCGTGGGCACAAATTCTCTCGGCAGCAGGCAACGAGGCACTGCTCTGGATAATCGGTGATGCAAGCCGACAGGATGAGAAACACTTTTCGCACGAAACCATCGGTGCAATCCACCTGCACTCCATCCTTCCCCGCTGAAACGGTGCACGGGAGTGCAGCCGTGTAATCAACGGATAGGTGGAACTAACGAGCGTAGCGAGTATAACCCAACTAAACACTCTATCAATCCCAAATACCAATTAACTCACTAACTCCAATCTCAATACTCGTCGTGTGTGTGCTCGGGGAAGTAGGGTACGTATCACCCTTCAAGGCAAGTTGGTTCGCAAGTACGGACTCAACGGTAGGCTAGGTATTTCTCCGGTAAGGTCCCAAGCTCTTATTTGAATGCTCTCCCGTAGGATTCTTTAAGTTCCTCAAAGATGAAGAAAGTCAAGAAAAGAGTCGTACAACTCTACGGTAGGCACTCCGGCCACAGAATAGCCCGACGGTAGAACGAAAGGCCAAGGTTTCCTTAATTCCCTCAAACGGTCCCTCTTAACAGAGCAAGCTCAATGTCGGCGGGAGAGAGTTAGACTCGATAACCCGCAAGAAACCGTAGAACGGCTGGCTTCCAAGGGCGGTTCAACTGGCTGGGTCGCTGCACTTATAGTGGTCTTAAACGGCGTAGTTCGCAGGACGTACTAGCTCTGAATCCAATCTATTGCAGTTCTCAAATTCTGTTCTTATCTTATCTATGAGTGACTAAATTCCTCTCCAAAGTGGGGGGGAGTCGTTAACTGAGGTATATTGGTGTAACTCTACTTTATTTATACAAACTGAGGGAGCGATAAGGGGATAACTTGGCTGATTCATGAATGGCGTGATATGTCGGAACTGATCCCTCCGGGCGGGTCTACGGTAAGGCAGCCAATGGTACCGTTGGTATTTCTTCAACCGTGGGTTCCTGGTTACCGGAGGTAGTGCTCCCGGCGGTGATCCCAGATCCTAGTGAAACCTTTGTCAAGTACCCCTTCTTCCAAAGGCACCCTTCGGCGACGGTTTGACTCCACTTAAACTCGTTCTCCCGGCGAGCCATTCGTTAGTGTAGCGGCTTCACCTTCTCTAATCTCTCTTGTTCTAGCTCAATTACTGCTCCCGGAGACCCATATGTGCAGTGATCGTCCGGCGAGGATCTCCATCTGAAACATAAGTCCCGAGACTTAATCATCTGTCAAGCGACCGTCCGCCCGTAGAGTCAAAGTGAAGTGCTTTCTCCCGGCGGGTCTTTGACTGTCCCATATCCTCTCCCAGTGTAGTCCTTCTTCAGACGTGTCTTCTTCAATCCTCCTGGAGGGTGGTTCCTTATGAACGAATGCTAGTCTGGCCTTTCTACCAATCCGAACTTGGTTACATTGTTTGCAACAGGGTTCATCTTGATGATCTGATCTGAGTTGTACTCGGGACGGCTCAACGGTAAACTCAGCCGAGGTCTCCCGGCGGTTACTTTAGCCTGCCCGGCGGGCCGGAACTCAACTTGAGTTGAGCCCGTCGCCCGCAAGTCCGACGCTCTCCCGTAAGGCCGATAGCTCTCCCGTAAGGCCGTGAAGCCGCCGGTAGAGTTCAGTCCTCTCGTAGAGAGTCCTTCTAAATTCAACATGGTTGTTCCTCCCAAGGCCCCAATTAATAGTGTTCAGCCACTAAGACCAATAGTCCCTCTTGATCACCTCTAGCACTCCCGGAGCCTGGCGGTAAGCCAACTCTAGGAGCTCAACGGTTGACTCGACAACAAAGCGCCTCTCCCGTAAGGGAGCCACGCTGAGTGCCGAATAACTAGTGTCCCGTTGACTTTCAGCCGTCATAGGCGTAGAATACCACTCCGAGGAGAGTGTACCCTCTCTAATCCTAGTCTCCCTTTGACCTTTAAATAGGTTCGAAATCGAAAGAAAACTGGCAGTTTTCAAGCGTGCTTTGGTGCACGCCCTATCATCTCCCCCTTTCTGAAACTCTGACTGTCCGCAGTCATTTGACTCGACGGTAGAGCTCCAGCTGAGTTGAGCGGCATAATTTTAGCAGAAGTAATTCGAAGTTCATCGTGCTCCGAACGCAAGCGACCAGCGAGACCCGGCCCTTGCTCTGCTTGTCTTAGGACTCCCTTGTAGCTTCTAATATCTTTGCTAATTCTTTTATCTCTTGAGTTATCGTTCCTAGGGGCGCGAAGCCCCTTTACCGGCGACGACTATCCATCTCTGACATCATGGAGAGTTTCCAAAAATAAAGACTTTCCTTAAAAGGAAATTCTCATGTTGCAAACATTTCCCAACCTATCAGTTTCTTTCTATGGGAAAAAGGCGGCAATCGGCAATCCAAGCAATCCAAACTTGGATTGCTTCCCATCGTTCAGGGTCGATGGAAGCCGATGTCCGGCGAGCGAGGTTCAAACTCCGCCCGCAGGGTCTATATAAACCCCGGCGGGTGGAGCACAGCCTTCCCCTCTCTTCTTCCCGTTCCACCACCATCTCCCATTCCGTAGCACACTCCTTTAGCTTTTTATCTTTTTCCTGTCTTGTCTTTGAGAGTCTCGTTGTAAGAAGCTGAACCGTGGTAAGTGTTATGACTGACAGCGGGTGGCGCAGATCGATGTCCGCTTCCGCCGGCCCTTCTTCTGAGTCCGCGTTCGTTTCTGAGCCCCGAGACTATTGGAAAGACCTGAGACAAATCTCGGAATTCCACGAGGTCTGGCGTCTGCTCGACGCTGACTACCGCAACGGCCTTACCGGAGAGGCGATCCGAAATATCATCCTCGCTCACTCCCCTCAACTGGTAAGTCTCGTCTCAGTTCTCTTTTTCTTGCCCGGCGGGAGGTTCCCCCGCCGGTTTCCCATTATTTCTGAGTCTCCGGGCGGGCGCATTGACTCGGATGAATTATTGTTGTACAATTTCATCCGAGTCTACGGTCGAGCCTATTGCATAGACTTCGGCCGGAAATGCTGCTTTGTCTGCCCATTTTGCTCATTACTCGTTCTCTAGTCGGCTAGCGTGAAGCGCAACAAGAAGCACCTCCACAAGCCCGACTTTCCTCGTGAGTTGGCGTTGTTCCACGAAGGTTTGCGCCTCCCGGCGCTCATGGTCGATTCCAACCACCGCCACCCCGCCGTGCACACCACCTACTGGGAGCCTGGCCTCCTCAGTCCCGAGTTTCTCCAGGTGCGTCTCGTGCCGCTCCCTCATCTTTTTCTCGTTCTCATGGTAGCCCTTCCGTAGAAGTTCCCAGTCCAGACACTCCCGGCGTTGTTCGAAGTCCCCTTGTCTCCGGCCGAGCTCAAGCAGCTCCGGGAGAACGCAGAGCGCGAGGAACGCATGACTCGCCGGAAGGCGGCTCTAAATGCGTTAGCGGTGCACCTTTACCATTTATTTCTCTTATTCCTCATTCCGTTTCTAACGCTTCCGGTAGAAGGCAAAACGGGACGCTGACGCTGCTGAGGTGGCAGCGAGGAGAATCGCCATCGAGTTGGGACCCAGCGACGACGACACGCCCCTTCCCAAGGGAAAGTCGACCAAACGGAAGCCTTCTGGCTCTCCGGTAGGGTCTGCTCCTCCAGAAGTGAAGCGCTCCCGGGAGGTGAAACCCAAAGTCGAAGTGAGCCCTCTTTCCTTTTTTCTTCTGCGCCGGCTCGAAGCTAACCTGCCTTCTTATTTTCGCAGAAGGCTAAAGTCGAGCCCGACGGTAGAGTGATTTCTTTCACTCTTCATCTTTTCTGACTTGTGCGTTTTTCTTTTTGCCTCAGCCAATTCCGCCAACGCTGCCGCCTCCGGGAGCAAGTCCAAGTCCAAGCAGTCCAAAGGCCCGAGCAAGATTAGCATCCCTGCGACGGATGGTACCGAGGTTGAAGTCGCTCTCGTCGGCCGTCAGGCCGCTCCGGTCAAGGACTCCGCTGACCGTGTGCTGCACGACGGGGGAATACAATGGGAGAACGCCCGTAAAGTTGCTATCAGCAACGGGCAGGCTCTTCCCATCGTAGTTCGCCCTACCCACGAGATAAGTCTCTTTCTTTTTCCCAACTCCTGCGTCCGGCTGACTTATTTTGCACAGTTCCCGCCAGCATTGCGAGGAGGTTTACCAACGCCGTCAAGGCAAACCTACGAACAAGAAGGTTCTCAACGACATTCTCATGCTTTTGCCCGTCGCCGAGCGCGAACAACTCCCGGAGGACGAAATGGGTAACAAGATTGTCGACCACGAAGTTATCCAGCGGGTGATGAAGCTCCGCCCGCCGACCGTAAGCAGCTTTTTCTTTTCTTTCTCTTTTTCCCTTTTTGGACGGTCTTTTTCTGACCCTCCCGTAGAACGGCCCCAAATGCATTCCTTGCCAGCGGGCGGGGTCGCAGTGCTTTACTCAAGGCTTCCCTTTGGGCTGTGAAGCCTGCACTTGGACCCACGCCGCCGGTGGATGCAACTTGAGTCTCTCCGGGGAGGTCCAAGATAACCTGGCCGCTCAGCTCACGTCGTATGCGTTCTCTGGCTCCGAACGTAAGTCCTTCTCTTTTTTTCTTTTCTTGATCCACTTATAGTTTTTCTAGACTGGTACAAGGAGGTTGAAACCCTCAACCGCTCGCAGGAAATCCTCGACACGATTACTCGGTCCCTCGTGCTGCACCAGTCTGAGCACAACTATCGTTGTCTCAAGTTGCTGCAGCACATCTTGTTTTCCCGCCGCGACCTCCCGGAGAACCAGTTCCTGGAGCGCTTCAAGGACCGGCACGACATGGAGCATACGCTCTTCATTGCCCTCATCCAAGGTTTGACTTGTCGCACCAAAATCACCCGGATGTACGTCTGGCACTACTACACCGGCGAGTTTTTCGAGAAGCCTCTCCTGGAGTTCGGTTCAGCGTACGAGTTCTACCAAGCGCTTGATAACGCTGGGGCCGCGATTCCTGGTTACTTCCTTCTGCCACCGGAGACCAGCAGCGGGACGGTCGAATGGGTTCCGCTCAAAGTACGTTCAACTTCCGTTTTTATTTCATTATCTTTTTCCTTTACTGACTCCGCCCGTAGGCCGAAGATTGCCCTTACGTGGGACCTCCCGGCGAGGGTGCTGAGTTGGGACCTGATTCCTCCAGGATCCGTCGTCGCCTCCGCCGGGAAGCCCTAGTTCAACAAGGCGAACCACTCCCAGAGGACTCGGACAGCGAGATGCCCGCGCCTGACGACGGGACCCTCCCGGAGCCTCCCGTACCAGCTCGAGGCCTCTTTCGCAAGGTCCTTGAAGGCGGCCTCAACGTCTTTGATCTTCAAGCTATCGAGTCGTCTGAGGCGCGAGTCGAGTGGGAGGAGCAGATGGCTGACGCCGACGGGGAGGACGACTACGAGGAGGAGAACGCCGAAGACATCGACAACTCCGATGAGGACTCGTCCGACCGCGACTCTCTCCCGCCGGTACGTCCCTCCCGCAAGTCCCTTGGTAAACCTTTCTTTTGCTCCTTCGCTCGACGCCGTTCTGACTTGTTTTTCTTAGGAAAACGTCGCCAGCTGGACTAGCCTCCCGGAGGACGGGCTCGAGGCTCAAACTTCACCATAAGACCGAAACGGCAGGTGTCGTATCTCTATTTGTATCATAATCTTTTGTATATTCATCCACACCGCACGACTCATTTCTTGTTCGGACCACTACCTTAGACTAGTCTATCGACTCTTCTCTGGCTTGTAGTGGCCACCCCAAAAGCTTAGTCTGGTAATCAATCTTAGTACTATTGTGGCTTTCGCCACCAAATAAACTGCTTGTTCATGTGTCCTCCGGGCGGCGTGTGATTTCTCAGGATTCGAACCAAGTCAAATTTTTTAATTTCTTTGTCTTGCCTCCCGTCTAAGTCTTCCCATCCCCCTTAAGTGAACCTTCAGTTCCTCTTTATCTATAACACATTCCCGGCTTGCTTTTGCTACCGCAAAGTGCGTCTTTCTCTTTTTCGACTCTTTTTAGCCTACGGGCGGTGCTTAGTTGAATAACCGGTCCGGCGATCTCCCGTAAGGTTTTTCGGTCCGACCGTCGGCCACGTAAGTAAAGATTTCCGCATTAGCCAATCTGTTGTTAACCAACAGGGGCACAAGTGTTTCCTCCTTACTCCATACACGATCTTATGCGCTCTCCCGGCGAAGTGCTTATCGACCTAGAGAGGTTTCCTCCTCCTAGTCAAACACTTATTCGTCGGTTCTACACAGTGGTAATTCGTGCATTACTCCAAACGTTTGCCTCTCTTTCTGACCCTTGGAATCCTTTAGCCGGCATTTCGCTGCGAACGCTGTACCCAACGGGATGAAGTGTGTTTGTTCACCCGTTGGTCGAGTCGTTGCATGACTTGTTATTACGACTCGCCCACCGACTGCTCTTTTTCGGAGCTCAAGTCCTGGTATCAGGCTTTCCCTACCGTAGAGGCCGACAGGTTTTCTCATGCGCAACGTATGTCTCTATGCCCACTTTTGTTTTTCCAGAGCCTTAACGTCTTCCCGGCGGCAGCCAAAGCTTTCGCAGAGCTGTGGCACCAGTCCCACCTTCGCGACTTGGAACCCTGGATGTTCGAAGACCACCGTATGGACGGTTATCCGATCTCCCTGATTCGCAGTTTGATGGTTTATGTGGACCATATTGCCAATCCCAGTCTCCTGGACGCCCTCCTCGAAGTTTACAAACTCCAACACCGTCCTCTCATGGTCATGCATACCGAGAACGTTATTGACTTGTGCAATGGCCTCCCGTATGATCAAATCCGCCCGCCGGTAGGGGACGCAGGTTACGGTCTCCTCCCGGAGGATCTCGACACGACGGGGATAATGTAGACTTCTTATCCATCATTGAAATTCTTATTTGAAATCCCAAACAAGCCTCTCATCAATCTGGGTTTCTCTAAGTGATCGATCGTCCACCTGGTAATTCTGGTCGGTCGTCCCGATTGCTAGGCAATTTAAGCTGCGTTGCCCGGCGGTAGAACCTTTCACGTTAATAATCCCCACTCTTTCATCCTGCTTTATCGCTCGCTCCTCATGGCTTCCATACCGCTGCCCGGTACGGGTGGGACGGCCATCCACGAATTGCTTCTAGGCCGCTTCGTACGTATATCTTTCCGTGGCCCTACGGTAGATACTGACTTTCCTCTAGCCGGAGCACGATTGTGCCCGTTGTATTGAGGACGGTCGTAATTGCGTCTGGAATCGGTGGGGTATTGCCTGTTGGCGTTGCGTGTTGGTGGGCAACAATGAATGCTGCTACCGCCGGCTCAGCCTCTGGCAGGAACAGGTGAAGCGAGAACTTATTGCTCTCGCCGGCCGTATCCCTCGTACGTTGTGGTCTTTTCTCATCATTTCTAGGGTTTATCTTTTCTCTCTCTCTAGCCGATCCAGCGTCCCAAATCATACTCATGCAGGACAACACCAATGCCCAGATTGCCTTCCGAGCCCTCAACCGCGTCGACCTGCTTGCATTCGGTCCTGAATCCACTCGCTACATCCTGAAAGGTTGCACGAGCGTTCGCGAGTTGCACCAACTTGTCCTGGATTGTATAGCTCTCGCCCGTCCAGCCAGTCTAGTTACACTCATCCGCGAACGGCTAGATAACTTGCTTTCCCGTAACCTAGTCACTCTTCCCTCTAGTATGCTTTTAGAGTAGAAGGGTAGAATATCTAGTTATCCTTTCTCGTTCTGACTCCGCCCGGAGAGGGAATTCAGCACAGATTCCAATAAAAATTTTAATTTTTGGCTGCGCCTTTCTCTCGCCGGTCGGCTCCTTCGCATCGTTTTCCCGGTTATCCTCCCCCATTCTGAAACTCCAACTGTCCCCAGTTGTCGACTTAGCCGCAACAGGGTCCTGTTAAATAAATCCGGAACAAAAAAGGTGAAGATCCCCAACACGCGCCCTTCTGTGGAGTCAATCCCATGGCCGCACTGATGCAGGGTCTAAGACCGCTTCTAGACTCCTCCGGTAGGCACTGAAAAGGTATAAAAAGGTCTACGGGCGGGCTGAATTTCTTCATCCGACCTATTCCCTTCCTTTACTTTTCTATACTTTCGCAAAAAAATGTCCAAACCCGACTTTGAAGCCGCTCGTGACAACTTCATAACCCAGTTCCAAGCTTCCAACGCTCTCCTTACCTATGGAGCGACTCTCGAGATGCGCCAGCGTCAGCTCGCCGACATTGGCAGTGCTGCGGTAAGACTTTTCTTCATGAATTCCTTAGACCGCCCGTCGACTTAATCTTCCCTCTCCCGGCAGGCACGCATGATTCCTCTGCAGAGCTACGTTCTGGATGAGGGCCAGGAGGGGTTGCAGCAGATGATATTTGCGACTCGGTCGCTCTACCATTCGCTCCTCAACCCTGATAACACCCCTGGCTACAATTATCCACCGGGTTATGGGTCGATCAGCAAGTTCACCCGTCTTATCCAAGAGGAACGCCACAGGAGGAACCCTCCCGCCGCACCTCCTCCCGTCAAGAAGGAGAAAGACAAGGTGTGTTCTCTGGCTCACATTCCTCATACGCTTTCCCATACCTCTGCCCGTAGAGGCAGACTCGCGCTAGTACCAGCAAGAGAACTCAAGTCCTCGAGGTCAGTGACGACGAGGTGGCTTCCGTCGGTGAAGCCCTCCTTGAAGCTCCCGCCGGTGCTGACGAGGTATTTCTTCATATCCACTACAGCTCGCGTTGCGTATAGACATTTCTGACTCTCCGTTCGCCCGTATTCATCAGATGAACGTCGACGAAGATGTCGTCCCCGTCAAAGCTGGCCAGAGCACCGCCAAAAGCAACAAAAAGGCTGCCAAGGAGGTTGCGAAGGAGGCTGGGTGCGCTGTAAGTTGCCCTTATTTTCTTCCTACGGTCGGGTCTTAACTTTCTCTCCGGTAGGCCAGCCCTGCTCCCGCCCCTAAAGGCAAGAAAGCCGCTAAGCGTGCTCGTACCGACTCGATGCCGTTTCATGAGGATAGTTTCCTCACGTTAGGTACGTTATCCCTTCGTTTTTTTCCATCTGTAATCGAGGCTTATCTATTTCTGGAAAGCCACCGCTGAGTTCTACGCCGCCGGAAAGACCTCCCGTCAACTCCTCGAGGAGGCTAACAGCGTCATCCAAATGTCCACCGACTTCCTTACGAACTCGTTGGCCATGCGCAAGCGCATGTATTACATTATGGTTGAGCTGGCCTGTATCCACGAGCAGGTTCGTAGCTCCTTGGTTCGCCGGGGGCAGCTCATGGAGGAGGGCGAACAAGTTCACGATAGCCTCGCTTCTCTCGAAGAGACTGCCGCGTCTGGTTTAGACACCATCATTCCTTAAAGCCTTCCTCTAATTACTTTCAGTACCACACGTACTAATTACCGTCTCCGGCAACTCGCATAGGACACCATCCTCTTTTCTTCCGGCTGATTTGGTAGCCACTTTTTCACCCGCCCGTTGAATAGTCTTTAGTTGTACTTAGACACCAATTATATTCAACCAAGCTGTGTTTCAGCATCCTCTCGCCGGCTAGCTTTTTCCTTCCGGGCAGCCCTTGTCTCCGGGCGGCTGATTTCTTGCTCTTGTTCAGAGTCAGAATTGTTCAATAAGAGCTCGTCTGACTCTTCGGGTGGTTCAACATAATTGTCTTCGACACCCAGCCTGACGTTCTCGAATTGATAGTCGCGTCCTTGGTACAAGTCCAGCCCTTTCATCGTTCATCATATCTTTCAGCGTCTCAGCGGACAAGTCAATCAAGTCGTGGATGTTGTTGGGGAGTTTAATTGCTCTTCGCTGTTCAAAGGGAACGACTCGGAATTGACCAATTTTAGACTGGAATACCGACCCGTCCATTTCAGCTATGATGTAACTTCCTCCAATCGTCCGTCGAATCACTATTACAGGCCCCAAATAGCAATTGGCCATTTTGGTATTTAAGGATTTCTCCACCGTTGTATTCCGCACGAGAACTAGGTCTCCGGGCTGGAAGTGATAATCTTGAATGGTATGCTCGTGAGCGATCTCATATCTCTTGACGGTAGCCCGCTTCTCAGCGGTTACCCGTTCTCTCATTTGTTCAACATGTGTGTAGTGCTTTGCCAGGGCCTGAGCTCGGTAACCGATCACCTCGGCCGTCGATAATACCCTTCCGGGCACTTCAACCAACCAAGTGGCTTCGACGATGTCCAACGGTAGGACCGGGTGCGCACCAGTCGCCATGAAGTATGGTGAACACCCAGTTCCTCGCCGGATGGTGATCCTGTCGGCCCAAAGCATCTGCGGGAAGAACCAAAACCAACGGCTAGGGTTCCCGCCGGTAGCTTAGCAAGGAATTTGCCTTATAGGCCAGTGCCCCTGCTCGATCTTCCCGTTGGCTTGTGAGTTATAAGCTGATACACGAATTCCTCGTATACCATACTTTGAACCCAAATATGCTACCGCGGCTAAGAATTGTGGAGCGTTGTCCGTTACAAATTCTACCGGGCATCCCCACCTACAGATTATGTCCTCTAGTATAAACATTGCCAATGTCCTGGCATTTTCATTCTTTATCGGTCTGGCTTCAATCCAACTGCATAGGGAGCATCTCGCATCCACTATTTTGTTGAACCCATTCGAAGGAGTGCCTACGGTCATCACATCTATGTGCACCACTTGAAACAAGGATGGCGTGTGAGTGACTACGGGCGGTATCCTTAGCATAGTTTTCTGCCGTAGCTGGCACAACTCGCAAGTTTTAATGTACCAGCTGACGTCTCTTTCATATTCTGGCCACCAGAATCTAAGTTCTATCAGGGACTTGGTTGCGTACTGACCCCGGTGCCCCAAACTATCATGGGCCGCACGCATCATGTACATGCGGTGGTCTTTGTCCACAACCAACTGGTGTGCAGATCCCTGTTGCGCCTTCCGGTAGAGCCGACCTCGCTCATCTTCGAAGAACGAGGCTGCAAATCTCATGAAATGTCTGAACTCGCTGTCGGTCATTCCCTCCGGGCGGACCATGGGGTTTTTCCACCAAGGCCGCAAAAGCTGTAACCGGTCATCCGCTCGTTTCCCTGCCCCTGTCCTATGCTCCTCATCGTACGGCTCCCGTTTTTCAGGATCGTATTTCAAAGCAAGATCTGGAATCAAAGGTTCACCCGCCGGGCGGGGACCCAATTTCTTTTCTTTAGCTTGCCCGAAGACTTCTACGAGCTCGGGTGAGCCTCCCGTAGGAGCTTGCTCTGTTAAATAACAAGCAAGTTCAAGTTCCTGGGCGAAGTCCGTTGGCCCGGCGGCTTCAGATCCCTCCATTTGAAGGTATCCACCGCGGGTGTCTATCTTTTCCTTGAACGTGTCGAACTCCCTTACCGGAGGCCAGTCAGCACTCTCCGGGTGCTCGTCAGGTATCCCATTATTATCAAATTCCAGTTCAGTATCCGGCCATTCTGGGTCTCCCGGTTGAATCGGTCGTCGAGACAGACCGTCCGGACCAAAGGTTAAACCAGGTACGTGCTTCAGGCTGAAATGGAACATCATTATCTCTTCTATCCAGCGGTTGATAGTGGCGTTCGGCCCCATTCCGGGGTGTTCCAACATTCCCTTCAAATATTGGGCATCTGTTTCAACCACAAGTTTTCGGCAGCCAAGCAGCCAATACTGCATTGCATCCAACGCCCGCTTGAGTCCAAACAATTCCCTCTTTGGCTGGGAATAGCGAGCTTCCCGCTCATTGAGGGGTATTGAGAAGAATCTGGCATAGTATTTCTTTTTCACATCTACTGGGTCGCACTGATATACGTGCCCGCCGATAGCTATGTAGGATGTGTCTACCGCCAGTGTTGCGGGAGTCGGCCATTCATAGTTCAGAGGCCGTAACGCTTTACAGGTGCGCAGGGCTGCTTTTAAAGCATCCATTGACGCCTCCTGCAAGGGTCCCCATACGAAGATAATATCCTTACGGGTGAGCTGTTGAATGGGCATGGCCCTTGTCGAGTAGTTCTCTATGAACATCCTCATTACTCCAACAGTGCCAAGGAAAGCTTTCACTTCGTGAAAGTCGTGCAATGGCCCCCATCTCTCAATTACCCCTATGCGATCTTCATCCGGTTTCATTCCATCGTATGTGCAGACATGTCCCACAACTTTGAACACGCTCCGGCAAACTGCAAGTTTCTTGCCAGACACCGTAGCGCCCGCATAGTTTAGCCGTTGCAATATTCTGTTGCAATCGTTCAAGTGTTCCCAGACAAATCTTCTGATCTTCGGGTTCTCCGGGATGGTTTCCATGCTCCCGTCGGGCAGTTCATAGCGCGTTGGAGGTCCACGGGTTGGCACATCATCAATGTACGGCCGGGTTACGTGTGGAATCTCGTCCCGTAGAATGTATGTTACGTCTTCGTGGAATATTGGTACCGAGTTGGTCCATCCTTGGGGTAACCTTACTAATCGCAACGCCCCAAAGGGTGTTTGAAAAGTGGTGTAATCCCTTGAATCCGGATGAATCAACCGGTGATTATAGCCCGAGTATAGGTCGAAGGTCGACCCACAAGACCGCCCGGCGAAGTGCTCAGCCAAATCTGCAGCTCCCGGAGGAACTCCAGAGTGTGCTATAGTTACTGCATTAAGCGGTTCAAGCGAATGAACTAGTCGAATCGATTTCTTATCACTTTTTAGGACACTGAAGTATCGCGTACGGTAGGAGCCATTAGATGGCTCGTATATGTTCGCCTTGATACTCGCCCGTAGGACTTTACAGACTTCCTCCAACTGGCCGGGCGGGATAGGTATATTCCTTTCCACCCAAACCTTGTGGCCTGGTTGTACTGGCAGTCGAACCGGCGGGAAGAATTCTTCTTTGAAGGTCCCCCTTTCATCATCCGTCCAAGCGACCGTCTGTTCGTGGATTGACAACATGTGGTGTACTAAATCCATTTCTTCTTCGTTCAGGAAGCCGTCGTTGTGCATCTCATCTACTATCTCTTTACGCTCTTGCGTATACCGACCAACTGGGACGAACTTTGGTGGGTTCGGATCCAACGGAATTAATCCTGCTAGTGGGTCTCCGGTGATGTTTCGCTCAATTCTGTATGCCTCAGGTAATTCTTCGTACACCGGCCGCACTTTCAATGCTACCGGCTTGTACTTTTTCCCTGCAAAAACTTCCCTTACATCCATTTCCACGTTCTGAAACACATCTACTGAATCGGCCCTTGTTTTATTTTCTTTAAAACCAGGCTCAACCCAATCGGCGTACCGGCAGCATTCGCACCTTCCGCCCGCCGTGTGTTTAGGTCGCTCTTCGTTCAAAATGTGATCATCTGCCTGGGCCATAAATACGGACTCAGGCTGTCGCCGGTCGGCCTCACTTTCATGATCTGACCGGCTGGCCACTTGAACAATATACGTACCCTTATTCTTATCTACCCCAGTGGCCAATTGTCCGGAATAATCCTGGAACAGTTGAACCGCCGGTTCTTCCTTGTCTATGTGTGGTACCGCCGCGCTCAAAAAGGCCATTTTGGTTTCTTCCATAGTGAACCCTTTTTCATCGCTCAGCTGTACTGCTACTATCCGCGCTTGTCCTTCCTCATCCAGTTCAATTTGTACAGCTATCTCTCCTTGATGTTTAATCAAATCATCGAACTCTGAAAATTTGAACTTTCTGTCCCGACGGTCGGGTCGGGGGGTATCTCGGTAGACGTGCCTCTGGCTTTCTTAAGCTGCCTTATAGTTCCCTTCTCGAAAGTTGGAACGGCACATCTCTGTTGAGTACCGGGGTCAGTGAGGGTTATCAACTGACTCCCGTCGGTTCCGTTCTGAACCATGCTCCCCGTAAGGACTTCGAATGGCCGGCCCAGAAGTACTTCGTATGCCGGACTCTTAATGATATGAACTTGGAGATACAAGGTCAATTCACCGAACCGGAAAGCAACATTCTTGGCCAACCCTACGGATTTCTCAACTTGAGCATTTGCGCTCTGCATGTAGATGTTGATATCTGGATTCCAAGTTATTCCTAATTTAACCGCAACTGATTGGGCCATGGAAACAATCTGAGATCCACCATCTACAATGCTCTCTATCTCTTGGACTCCATTAACGAGAGGATATAGCACCCGGAGGGCTGCTGAATCTCCTGCTACGTGCGCGAAGGCCACGAACACCTGCTTAGGTGCCTCTCCCGGCTGGAGACTGTTGAAGTATTGTAACACTGGGTCACCTACAACTACCGCACCCGCCGGGAGGAGCCCATCTGCCTGCTGCGTTATAAAGACCTCAGCTATAGGCAAATCTCCCGCACTTATGGCATCTGCATTCACATACGAGGCCGTTATCGTCACTTGTTCATTGACTTCGTCGCCCGGCAGGTTCTCTGCTAGCAACGCTATTGCACACTCTAATTGTACAAGCACCTGAATATAGTGAACTGGGACCCGTCTTTTTGACAGAATACTTCGTGCTTGCTTGAGCAGTTTGGGGCTCAACCCGAATAGTTTGTCTAGAGGAAGGCCAATTTCCAACCGCCGGAATATTTCGTCCGCCACTTGTTCAGCAATATCTCCCCCAAACTCTTCTACGGGAGCTCGTACTTCGTAATTCTTCTCTTTATCCTTGCCCTTGACCTCTACGGTCGGACCACCGACGGTAGGATTAATCCTAGTGTCAGCTGGTCTTTTTGCAAATTGGACTGCGGGAACTCTCCGGTAGGGGAGCTCTGGCGCCACAGGGTTGCTATCCCCTTCATCTTCGACTTCTTCGATCGCCGCCCGGCGGGAAGGATTCCCAGCCGGAGTGACCGTGTCTTTAATTTTTCTCTCTACAACAACCTCTACAACTTTCCCGGATGGTGTACGGTTCTCAGCAAGCGAGTCCTCCGGGGGCTTATTGGTACTCGGAGCTTTATTCTTTGCTCTGGCCCCCTTCCTTGGACCCGCTAAAAACCCTCGCTAGACTGGCCGTTCCCCGTTCGGGAGGGATTAGCTCTAGTCTGTGCGAGTTGGGCTTCCGTTGGAGGGGACTGGCTCTTATTTGAATTCATCGCCGCCGCTAGTAACGTTGAAACTAGATTTATGTCTAAGGATTGTGGAGCATTTTGGAGTGGTTGAATACCCCGTTGTGGCTGCTGTTGCTGCTGGTGTTGAACCATTTGCCGCATCAGATTAGCCTGCTCTACCCGCAACGACCTTATCTCATCATCCCTAGGATCGTATTCGACGGGGTCGTAATAACCGTATCCATCTCCGTTGTCTGTTTCGATTGCCATCTGTTCCTCGATATCGAGTCTGTACCCTCCGGTCGACGGTTGATGCTGAACGAAAGCGCTCTGCAAAGTAACCTGCGAGGTTCCGGACGGGCGAGACAAGAATTCGTCTATTTGCTGTTTGCGCGATCGACCGCCATAGAGTTGGAGAGGTATTCCATTGGAATAACAATCCTTCCCGTTGACAATCTTCAATGCGCCACTCGTTATGTGAGCCCTACGGTAAGGACAGTCTGCGATCCAATGGCCACCATTTTCTTGGCAATAGTGACAGACATCGTTGTTGGCCGACGGGCGGGCCCTCATTTCTCGCCTGGGGGGCAAGGCCTGGGATTCCGCCGCCGCTGGTGCTTTGCCCGGAAGAGACTTATAAAATTGCTCAAACTCCGCCAACTTCTTTTTCTGACTCTGGTCCATCTCAGACAATTTCTGAGTCTGAGCGCTTTCCATCTTATCCATCATATTCACAACCGACAGCTTAATTTGTTCTAGCATATCAGTTGCTTCTCTTTCCGTAGGTTCTCTTTTCGCTTGTGACGAGCGTTCGGGACTCATTGTCCGCCGGGAGGAACTACCCTTACGTTGGAAAAAGTCAATATCCCGATCCCTTTGTTGAACCAACCGCTTGGCTTCATCAAGGACTTGCTTGAGAGTAAGAGTTTTCTCATCCTCATCATCTGCATTAGCGTTTGCGGCTGCAGCCGCACCTGCTGCTGGAGCTGGTGCTGCCGCTGGTAGGTTTCTACGGTCCGTGCCCAGGTTATCTAAAATCTTTTCTTGGAATCTCGACGTGAGTTTTTCGAGGAAGAGTGGAATTGCTTCTCGGTCGGAAAGTTGTTTAGACTTTAGCAACTTCGAAGCTTCTAGGTTCATAACACGGGCGAGTTTCATCAGTTCGTCCGCGTCGGTGATTCCTATATCCTCATTCTCGAACTCTTTTAGACTTTTCAACAGCTTTCGCATGGAACCGCGCTCAGAATCCTTCGCATTGGGATAGTTAGAAAGAATCTCTTTCTTGAACTTCGCATAGGATAACGGATATGAGTCAAATCGTTTCCATTCTTCCGCCGGCCGGCGGAGAGCGTAGCGCACTATAAATGCATTTTTCTCTCCGGTCGGGGTCTCTGCCAAGGCCATCATCCGTTCCATGTTGTCTAGAAACTCAGGAAGTTCTTCTGGTTTCTCATCGTCGAAACGAGGAGCATTTTTCTCATAGGCTTCGGGAATTTTCTTTGAAGCCATTGTAGTAACAGTTATGGGGTTTTGTAGTTGTGTTTGATTCTGAATAGCTGCACCGCTCGGCGTAACTTCTGTTGTCCCTTGCGGATTCAACGATGAACCAGATTGTGGAGCAGGGCTCGACACGTTTTTGCTTTTAGCTAGTTTGGCTTGGTTGGCCTGTTGCCTTCGTCTGGTGACTTGGGCTGCGGACTCTCTTGCGAGGTCGGCGGGAGATTGGCTACTGTTACCGTCGGATTCGCTACCGGCGGCGGCTCTTCGGCTGTTTGTAGTTGACCTTGGTGTTGGTCTAACCCACGTAGAGCGGATTGAACTAGAACTGCTTTCGGAGTCTGCCACGTCGAGTACGATTTTGTACGGGAGTATCTTTTCTCTGGTTTGTCTGGAGCTAGGCTCGACGGACGGTTTTTGAACTGTTTATGCACCTGTCGGGTGATCTGGTTTTTTCGAATCGTTTGGGTTTACTTTCGCAAGATGGGCCGTGCAGTATAAATACTGATAGCGTTCCACAAATCTTAGCTTTTGAACAACTGTCTTGTTACCCCTCGCGGTGGGCTCCAGATGAAACGGTGCACGGGAGTGCAGCCGTGTAATCAACGGATAGGTGGAACTAACGAGCGTAGCGAGTATAACCCAACTAAACACTCTATCAATCCCAAATACCAATTAACTCACTAACTCCAATCTCAATACTCGTCGTGTGTGTGCTCGGGGAAGTAGGGTACGTATCACCCTTCAAGGCAAGTTGGTTCGCAAGTACGGACTCAACGGTAGGCTAGGTATTTCTCCGGTAAGGTCCCAAGCTCTTATTTGAATGCTCTCCCGTAGGATTCTTTAAGTTCCTCAAAGATGAAGAAAGTCAAGAAAAGAGTCGTACAACTCTACGGTAGGCACTCCGGCCACAGAATAGCCCGACGGTAGAACGAAAGGCCAAGGTTTCCTTAATTCCCTCAAACGGTCCCTCTTAACAGAGCAAGCTCAATGTCGGCGGGAGAGAGTTAGACTCGATAACCCGCAAGAAACCGTAGAACGGCTGGCTTCCAAGGGCGGTTCAACTGGCTGGGTCGCTGCACTTATAGTGGTCTTAAACGGCGTAGTTCGCAGGACGTACTAGCTCTGAATCCAATCTATTGCAGTTCTCAAATTCTGTTCTTATCTTATCTATGAGTGACTAAATTCCTCTCCAAAGTGGGGGGGAGTCGTTAACTGAGGTATATTGGTGTAACTCTACTTTATTTATACAAACTGAGGGAGCGATAAGGGGATAACTTGGCTGATTCATGAATGGCGTGATATGTCGGAACTGATCCCTCCGGGCGGGTCTACGGTAAGGCAGCCAATGGTACCGTTGGTATTTCTTCAACCGTGGGTTCCTGGTTACCGGAGGTAGTGCTCCCGGCGGTGATCCCAGATCCTAGTGAAACCTTTGTCAAGTACCCCTTCTTCCAAAGGCACCCTTCGGCGACGGTTTGACTCCACTTAAACTCGTTCTCCCGGCGAGCCATTCGTTAGTGTAGCGGCTTCACCTTCTCTAATCTCTCTTGTTCTAGCTCAATTACTGCTCCCGGAGACCCATATGTGCAGTGATCGTCCGGCGAGGATCTCCATCTGAAACATAAGTCCCGAGACTTAATCATCTGTCAAGCGACCGTCCGCCCGTAGAGTCAAAGTGAAGTGCTTTCTCCCGGCGGGTCTTTGACTGTCCCATATCCTCTCCCAGTGTAGTCCTTCTTCAGACGTGTCTTCTTCAATCCTCCCGGAGGGTGGTTCCTTATGAACGAATGCTAGTCTGGCCTTTCTACCAATCCGAACTTGGTTACATTGTTTGCAACAGGGTTCATCTTGATGATCTGATCTGAGTTGTACTCGGGACGGCTCAACGGTAAACTCAGCCAAGGTCTCCCGGCGGTTACTTTAGCCTGCCCGGCGGGCCGGAACTCAACTTGAGTTGAGCCCGTCGCCCGCAAGTCCGACGCTCTCCCGTAAGGCCGATAGCTCTCCCGTAAGGCCGTGAAGCCGCCGGTAGAGTTCAGTCCTCTCGTAGAGAGTCCTTCTAAATTCAACATGGTTGTTCCTCCCAAGGCCCCAATTAATAGTGTTCAGCCACTAAGACCAATAGTCCCTCTTGATCACCTCTAGCACTCCCGGAGCCTGGCGGTAAGCCAACTCTAGGAGCTCAACGGTTGACTCGACAACAAAGCGCCTCTCCCGTAAGGGAGCCACGCTGAGTGCCGAATAACTAGTGTCCCGTTGACTTTCAGCCGTCATAGGCGTAGAATACCACTCCGAGGAGAGTGTACCCTCTCTAATCCTAGTCTCCCTTTGACCTTTAAATAGGTTCGAAATCGAAAGAAAACTGGCAGTTTTCAAGCGTGCTTTGGTGCACGCCCTATCACCGCTGCCCTCAAAGGCTCAAGAATCACCCTCATGCAGTCGTGGAAAAGCTGGTGAGAGATGGCCGATTGGTTGGCCTTGGCGTATATCTCCAGCTTCGTAACAGGGATATAGCCGATGAGGATGGTCGCGTGCGAAGATGGACTGCGACGTGTTTCTTTCTGGATGTTTCGAACGGTAAGATACACTGGCCAGGCTTGCTTGTCGCCGCTGAACCTTGTTAGCTGCGTTTTGTCCGTGGAGATGATGATGGGTCCAAGCGTCGCCCCAGGCAGAAGTAATTCCTGCGCAAATGTAAGTCTCAATCTGTGTCTCCGTTTATCGTCTCCTTACCTGGATTTTCCACCACCAGTTCGCGGTCCACATCTCCGAGAACTCCTGGTTTCCATATTGGCCGTCTTTATAGCTGTTCCACACCCGTACTGGCACATATCCCTGGTTTGTAAAGGATGGATTCCCCAGCAACTCCTTCACACATTCGACAGGGTTCCGGTGACATAGCTCTACAATCTCAACCTTCGGCTGGCCGTCGGCGTCGACCTCATCTCCGACAAGCTTCATCGGCTCGCAATACCACTGAGGGCCGGGCGGAAGGGAGTCGACAAACTGCAGAAATGTGCGGTTATTTTAAATGAAGGATCGATCCCTTCGCGCACCTGAATGGAGCGAGTAAGTAATCGGCAAAAGGGAATCGAAAAAAAAACGGGTACGCACGGCCTTTAGTTTCAAATATGTATTCGTACTCTTCTGACTGAGCCCAGATGTCGTGAGCCATCGTGCAAGCTCCCACTCTTCCTCACTCGCGAATGGATGCCACGGTGGGTTTCCATCCTTCTGCTGTTGTCCTCGCAATTTCTCAAAATAGGTCTCGCACTCCTCAAGAGCCGCGCCCGCCTTGAGTTCCTCAGGGAAGTCTTGGACATATCGAGTGTCCTCGCCCTTGACTTCTTCAACGGTCACCCTGCATCGCTTGCGTTCGGGTGCTACAGATACGGGGGAACCGACAGGCGAGTCGTCATCCATCTGCGGCGGGTCTGCACGTTCTTCCGGTGCACTGTCTTCGCCGGAAAAATCCCCAATCTGCTCTTCAGGGAGAGGAGCTGCCGCCGGGGCCATCTCCACATCCTCCGAATCCGAGTCCGACTTGCTGGAGTCATCGCTGTCGGCATCCGATTCCGCAATATATTCAAGATATCTTCTCTCCCGGCATTTTTTGCTTTGCTCGATATGGGAGCGTACACCCTGGGCTGAATTGAGATCGGCAGAGCAGTACTGGCAGGTGGGCATTTGGGTCTTGGGTGATGCGTGGTGCTGACGAAGTCCAATTGGCAAAGTTTTCTCGGCCCCGATCCTTCGCGCCCTGATGACGCGCCCTCGGCATGGAAACGGATGCACAACGTGATGTGAAAATTGCTTTGTTGATCGTTCTCTCTCTCTCTTCCTCCCACCATGTCTGACTCTGAATTCGACTCCGACCAGTCTGCGCCCGCCCCAGTCAAGGCCAAAGCTCCTCCGTGTCGTACCCGCAATGACCTTTCCGAGAACCAGATCATCCCGTCGCACACGCGTGGACCAGATGCTCGAAAGCCCTCGGAAAAGGTGGCTACTAATGGTGCATGCCTTTCTCCTCTCATTCTTCCCGTGCTTTCAAAAACCTGCCAGAGCATACTTCAACCCGGCCACAGAGGACGACAACGACAACAACAACGAACCATCCCGCCGGAGGTGTAGCTGTACCTTTAATTAAATGTACCTGACCATGGCAGGGGGGTACATTGCATTAAAGGCACACCTTGGTCACCCGGCCAGCCACTGGCCATAATTAATTGTACCTTTGATGGCCATTTAAATAGGAACAAAAGGATGCTAGGCCTGGGAATTGAACCCAAAACCTGTTGATATCAGCGCATTTTAAGGCATCAGTATTCTTACCACTAGACCATTCAACCATATGTCAAATATTAATTCTGATGGCCTAGCTAGGGTTTACTATTCAGGTTCTTTTCACTGATAATTTCCAACCTAGGGCAGGTAGGCTGCCCTAGGTCTCGGTTATTGTTTGTTCTAGCTTATTGTTTGTTTTTGGATGTTTTAAACTATAAACAATTGACCACCCTAGCCCTAACCACGAGACAGATGACGTTTCTAGGGAACCCAGACTCTAACAAACCTTAACCCTAACCTGAACCCAAACCCCTAACCCAAACCCAAACCACTAACCTTAACCTGGCCCTATGCGGGCCATAGTAGTGGGGGTTAAGGAGTGAATAGGCACAGTATATCTCCATCAATTTAACTTGACACCATGTCTCTTAGTCTACTTGGTTATGGTGCAGTTCGATGTGATGGTTATGTAATATGTAGTGTATTATCTTTTGGTTCAAGCCCCGTCATGGCCTCTTTATTATTTCAAGGGAGCAGGGTACATTTAATTAAGGTACATCTCCACCGCCTGGCCAAGAGGTACCTTTAATGCAATGTACCCCCCTGCCACGGTCAGGTACAATTAATTATGGTAACAACCACTGGTGACCGACCACATGGCACAACTTGTCCGTCTCCCTCTCTATTTTTTATATTCCCATTCTCACTGCAGACGGCCCTAGATTACAAAGCGCGGGTCCCACGTGCGCGGCCAGACCATCGACAGCTTCCGTCCTGTCTTCGCCAGCCATTTCGGCTTCCAGCGCAGCAACTCCAACAAAATTGTCGCGGTGAATAAGGCCCGGTCTGCGGCGCTTGCCAACAAGGCCTCTATTCATTATAAGGTATGTGCCTCACTCACTGCATTCTTGTTTGTTGTTGTGACTTGTAGCAGGACACGGATGCACGCACCGGTTACGGGGAAAATTCCATTCTCGTGACTGCGCGCCAAGACACCTTCTTCAAGGACAAGAATTCACTTGCGGCCATCTTTCGCTCTTATTTCAATCCGCTGCTGCCACCCTTCATGGATGGCCCTTGAGTTCAGTGTGGTATGTTCCATCGTGCGCGACACCATTCACACACTAACATCATTTGTTAGCTTCAGCATCTCAACGGAGAGTGGTCTACCTGCAGCTTTATCTTTGCCCCTGTCCAAGAGAAGGATGCCGTCCAATATTATGAGAATCACCTGGCGGACATAAAGAAGTGGTGTGACTGCAATTCGGTCGTCACCGAGAAGCTCCGTACAAAGTGGTTTAAGCGCGCCGCGTAATTTTATTCATTCTCATTCGTTCTCCATATTTATATGCCATGTAGGCAAAATTTTGGGATCATTGAGGCCGTTCAGGAAACACACATCGGCGAGGAGGACCAACGCGCATTGCGGCTGGAGCTGGAAGGCAGAACCGGGGATACTGACAGCGAGGACGAGGGTGATGCTGAGGCGACGTAAATATTCAAACTGTATCCATTCAACGCAAATTATATTCTACTTTTCATGTGCTATCCTCTGCATCAATGCCAGCTCCTAAGAACTTGGTCGCGCTGGTATCCTCGTAGCGCGGCAGCTATGAGGAGCTACCGGCGGCTACCAAGACAACATGTGATGGCTACCGGGTGCTACCAACTCTTGGTGTGCAGCTACCAAGCTCTTCATACTAGGGGACTAGACTACAAGTCTACCCCGACTATGGAGGCAATGGAGCGTGACATAGCCAAGGCGTTTTTTGCTGATGAAGGGGCCCAAGCGTCGGTGAGAGAACTTTGGCGAGGGGCAGGTGGTCTGGATGTCGGAGGCATTGAGCCACACCCGGTCGCCAACTTTGATCTCTGGGGCTGGGGTACGGCGGCGGTCGTAGTACCGCTTGTACTCATCCTTAGCCTTGACCAGTGCAGCCTTGGCTTTGGAAACCCCAGAGGCAATCCGGTCGCGGAACTCGTTAACCGACTCCAACTCTGCACGCAGCCCGTTCCGCTCGAAGCCCATGCAGGGGAGCCGTCCGGTATCGGTCATGAACGGGACCTGCTGGGTAGAGGAGTGGATGTGGTTGTTGTAGGTGAATTTGGCGGCCGGAAGGAGATCGTCCCAGTCGTCCTGCTTGTAGTTGGTGAAAAGCTGGAGGAACTGCTCCATCTCTGGTTGACGCGCTCGGTCTGACCGTCAGTCTGCGGGTGGCACGACGTGGAGGTAGCGGGCTCGATGCCAATGAGCCGCCAGAGCTCACGAGTGAACTCGGCAATGAACTGCGGACCCCGGTCGGAGATGTACTTCCCCGGGGTGCCATGGTGTTTCCACACATGCCGGTAATACAACTGGGCAGCCCCAACCGCGTCAATGTGAGTGGTGGTCTCGATAAAGTGGGCGCGTTTACCGAGAACATCGCACACCACCATGATTGCGTCGTACCATGAGCCTCGGGAAGCTCGACCACAAAGTCCACTGAGACCGTGCTCCAAGAATCTCCATTGGGTGCAGCTCGCCGGTGGGGAGCCTTCGGAGCGCCTTGGTGCGGTAGCACAGGTCGCAGGTCGCTACGTAGCGGCCGACGTGACGGGACATCTGGGGCCACCAGTAGTTCCAGGAGACAAGCTCCAACGTCTTGAAGTGACCGGCATGCCCAGCGACCTTGATGTCGTGGTGCTGCTCTAAAATAGAATGTTTGCGCTGCAGCCATTGGAGCCATCCAATGGCTGATGGGCGTTGCGCAGACTGATGGCTCCACCCACCAAAGTGTGACGTCGATGGCTGTGAATGGCTCTGTGGAGCCATTCACCTGCTATTTTTGCGCAATGCCAATCAGCCATTGGATGGCTCCAACGGCTGCAGCGCAAACTCGCTAATCCGGCGGCGGAGGTCCCTGTCCTGAGGGACAACAATCTTGCCACGGAAGCAGAGTAGACCGGCGTCGACATGCCACTCAGTGGAGCACGACAAGCGAGCACCTCGGACTTTGAGAAGCTCGCGTGCAGCAACCGCCACTGGGTCTTCGAGGTCTGGGTTGCCTGCCAGGGCTTCCCAAATGTCTCGAAGGAGTAGGACCTGAGGACCCTCAACGACAACACCCTCCAGCGCGCAGACATGGAACAGCTTCGGATCCAGGAGGGTCACATCCTGGTTATCGGAAGACTGCCCGTGGTTGGGGCGTCGGGAGAGCGCGTCAGGTCGACCCATCAGCTTGCCAGGCCTGTGGTGTAGCGTGAAGTCGAACCGAGACAGGTAGAGGGACCACCTCGCCTGTCGCCGGTTGAGGCTCTGCGACCTCCCAAAGTACTCCAAGTTCTTGTGGTAAGTCCAGATCTCGACGGGGTGCTGCGCGCCCTCGAGGAAGTGCCGCCACTCCTCGAGAGACCATACGATCACAAGCATCTCCTTGTCGTGGATCTCGTAGTTGCGCTGGACTGGACTCAAGCTCTTGGAGAAGAACACTACAGGGTGCCACTTGCCGTCAGGGCCTTCCTGGGAAAGGATGGCCCCCGGGGCAAAGTCGGAACTATCTGACTCAAGCTGATACATCCAAGATTCGTCAGGCAGGATAAGTACTGGGTTGGAGGTGACCGCGTCCTTGAGTCCTTGGAATGCGGCGGCCTCCTTCTCAGTCGAAAGCCATGCACGGCCCTTGGCGGTGAGATCGAAGAGGGGCCGCGCAATGTCTGAGAAATCCCGGATGAACCTCCGATAGAAGTTTGTGAAGCCGACGAACTGCTGCACATCCTTCTTGTTCTCGGGGGTGGGCCAGGCGAGGACTCCGGCGACCTTGACAGGGTCCATCTCGACGTGGTCGTGAGAGATGATCACTCCCAGGTACTCGATCGACAACTTCTCAAACTCGCATTTCTCCGGTCGCAGGTACAGCTTATGCTCCCGGAGACGCCGCAGAACCTCGTGGACTATTTCGCGGTGCCGAGCGAGGTCCGAGTGTGCGATGAGAATGTCGTCGAGATACACCATAACATCGCCAGACATGATAAGATCCTGGAAGATATTGTAGGTGCGTAGTATGTTTGCCTAATAGAAGTCAGTCTGAAGAGAACGGTCTAGGTCGACCCTGAACTCTTGACATACAACAAAGAAGATCTCGAAGGAAGCTTTCGAGCCTCTTGTATGACCTTATTTTTCATCAAATATTCGAGCTTTAGTTCGGAACTTTTACTCCGAAGTTGACCTGGCTAAGCGAACATGACAGGTCGTCGGAACTTTGTACCCGAAGTACCGAACTTTTGCGAACATGTACTTCTAAGCACCACCCGAACCTTTTGCGAACCTTTGGTTCGCTTGATACAGCTGGTGGTTGGGGAATAATTGATCTGGTGGTTCGCTTATCAGGCTGTGGTTACTTTAGCGAGACACAGCTACCGAATTGGGTTACCTCATGGTTCGGCTAAACTGGCCACTGATCGCCAACTGACTTGAGCTCAGTTCAGAATATTCTGCATATATATATCCCTCAGTGCGACTCTGTCATTCATTCAAACCCATAGAAGTCCAGATCATGCTTGTTGACGACAACGACACCATTTACCTCGGTGGACGACCTCACTCTCTGCTTCTCTCGATGATCGCAAGTGGAACCCTGTCTTTTCGCACTTGCTTCCTCGAGTGTCGCATCCCAGCCTCGTTCCTCTTAAGGGCTGCCCAGGCATCATACACCTCTGAAGAACCTCGTTCTCGTCGCCAGTTTATTCACCACTGGCTGCTCTGTCAGTCGCTCAATGGTATCGACAACCACACCTTTGCTTAGAGTAAATTTGTACCCTTTCGACCTCTCATTTTATGACTTTGTCACTCCCTTCATTGTCTACTTTGCTCCGCTGCTTACTCTAGGCCTTTACTACTTTTAATCTCCCCGATTCATTATAGCCCTTTATCACTCATTTAATTCCTTTGTTGCCTTTCAACTCAACTCCCTTCAACTGTTCGTTCTACCAATTTTGTGCTTAATTTTTCGTACCTCTATTACTCTTTAGTCTCCTTTTCATTGACTTAGTTTACACTGGCTGTAACTTGCAGGACGACCTCATAAATGTGATATTTTTGTGTTCCCCTTTCAGCATGGTTACCAGCTGTGATTTGTCTGCTCCTGCTCTATGCTCTGTTAGTCTAGTGGTTTTACGTCCCTAACTCTGTTCAAGGTTGGCGATGGGGAGCCATATCGCCGTAATCCCATCGCCACATCGCCGTAAGTTCGAATCCCCCCTGTTGCACTATTGTTTGACACTCTTTGTGTTTTTTTTTACGTTTTTTTCTTTTCTTTTTCATTTCCTCGCACTCTAGCTCTGGAGAGTGTTGTAGGTCAAGAGTTTGCTAAACCGTTCTCTTCAGACTGAAGAGAACGGCCTACGGCACCTACAATATACATAACCTCCACGAACCAAACACCGTGTCGAGTTCCCATCAGGTCACACCCTGGCCGCCCAGGTGTGACTGTGTGACCAGACGTGAGGTACTAACTACAGCAGAGAGAACAGCACAAATACCAAAGTCAAATGTGAAAGACAATCAAAATGCAGTGTTATTTAAAGTACGACAAAAAGCTAAGGCAATGTTCCATAAATGAATGATGTCCCAGTCCGCAGCAAGACCACACCACTCTGCGATGGTGGCCTCCAGAGCGGCGACCTAGTCGGGGTAAAAGGGACCCTGTGGTGATTCAACTGGGACTTCATTAAGATGCTCAGGGGGTCCAACTCGTCCCAGCCAGGAAGTCCAGCCTGTCTCTTCTGCATTGTTTTCGCGCTGTGAGTGTAGGAGAGTGTCATCGTGAAGCCCCTCCCAATCAACACCATAGACCTCAAGCTCTTCCTCAGATAAATCTGCAGCCAGAGCATGCCCATGCACGCCATGCACCAGTGTGTCAAAATAGAACATGTCGGCAGGAGACCGATTGGGTCCATTCCGGATTTGGATCTGGTGCTCGTTCCACGATTGGGCGAAGAAAGTAAGTTGATCGTTGATCGTTGGCAGGAAAAGGTGGTGGAGAAGCCAGATATGGTTCACATTGTTGATATCGAGCCCGTGGTGCAGCTCCAGCATTGTGAAGTTTTTGCTCCAGGTGGCCCCAACCTGGGCTGTAACATCAACCCAAAGCTACTCAATTCGCACATTATGGATGCTCCTAGAATCTCGTAAGCATGGATTTGACAGGGGTACGGGTGGTGAGATCACATACCGGCCCCATATATAAGAGCCCCAGCGAGCACCACAGTGCTCTTCCATCCACACTGCGATCTCAATGTTCTCCACACCATGGTCCCCACAGAGACGCGTAAAAGGACGCTGGCAATGCGTCCTCACTGATTCAGACAGACTGACAGGAACAGTGATCCAGATTGTCGTAGTGTAAGTGAAAGACAAGATAAGAATACATGAAAGAAATGGTAACCTAGATTGTCGTAGTGTAAGTGAAAGACAAGATAAAGAAGAACAAATAACATCAAGGTCTTAAATACTGGGATCAACCATCTTTGATGGTTAGGAACAAACTCGGACCGGATTTCCGTCAACTGCTGTAAGTGCCAGACTTACAACGCGATGGTACACCAAAAGTATGTGCTGCCTTGTGGAAGAGCATCAAGACCGTGCTCCCTCGGTTATTGTCACTGGCCCGCAGCCCAGTAATGAGACGAGAGTAGCCATCAATGAATCCATGGATTACAACTCCCCAGCGGATCGAACCTTAAGAGCACATTAGGCGGAACAGGCCCCAGGTGAACACAGTACTCCTACTGTGCTGTCCGTCATGGTGCCAAAGTGAGTTTGGGCCGGCGACATAGTATTGCAGTCGGCGAATTTGGATGCGCTGGAATACACGATGAACCGGATCGATGTGACAGAGCGATTCACGGATGCGGTCCCGTTGGACACGGTGCCCAAGTTGGCGGAGCATTCCATCGAGCATGCTAATTCCTGCACGCCGGAAATGTGTACGGAATCGGAGTAAGACACTGTCTAGCTCCCACTCCACAATCGTGGAGAGGTCACCAGTCGAGGGCGGCGGGGGAGGTGCGGCATCGGCAATATCAGCAGGCATGACTTGTGGCACTGCATAATCGGGGTCCAGAATATCGTCCTCAAGGCCGAGGGGAGCTTCCGGCACCTCAGTATTTTTGGAAGGAGGGTCCGCGAAGGGTGCCGCCTGGGGCTCAACAAGGCCTTGTCGCAGAAGGGCAGACCGAACAACACCCCGAGAGACATTCAAAAAACACCCGATACCACTGGTAGAGCGATGCTCATGTGCAAACTGCAAGAAATTGGGATCGATAACGACTCTGGGCCTACCAGGCCGACCAGTGTGTACCCGCTCCACGACAGTGGGATGGCCATGGTGCGATGCATCTAGGACCTGCTGATACACGATCTGTACATCGTTTAGCATTAGACCCAGATTTGTCTGAAGAGTTTCCAGCTCCTCTGCAGGAAAGATAAGTTTGTGCTAGGAGTAATGTCTTTTGAGACCAGATGGGGGAGAACAGAAGACGACTCAGACGAAGCTCGGTGCCATCCAAATCTGCATAGCAACACAAGCTGTGCAGAAACTGATTGAGATATCAGTGTGTCCATTTATTGACCAATTTGCATGCAGTCTGAAGCAGGAACATGACCTCAAAAATGCAAATCTAAGGATACCAAATACTCCTGCTGTGGTGATATACAGAGGTCGAGAAAATTGCAGCCTTATTTACATGTATTATGATCCCATCATGATAGCTTCCTAGTATGGAATCTTGATCTGAATCACCCTCGAAACCAAGGTGAGAGGGTGAAAACCACCAACAATGGATGCAGAACCACAGCCAAGCTGCCGATAGAGTTAATCTACATCATCCCCGAGTTCAAGCTCAACTTGATCAAAGTTCAAGTTCAACTTGATCAAAGTTCAAGTTCAACTTGATCAAAGTTCGACTTCAAAGTTAAAGTTCCGAGTTCCTTTACTCTTTTTGGAAGTTTTTGACCTGAATGCTTAACTTGGCCAAAAAGTTCGAACCAGTGGCTAAACTAGTAGAAAATGTACTGTCTTCGCGTTCATTTGGCATGAGACCTAGAATAAATGATGAAAAATGAGTTTATAATGAGTTTATACTCTTGATATGTATTGAAGGTGGGTGGTTGAGGGTGCGGTCAGATCAGCAGGGGTAAGTAAGTTCGATTCGGAGACAGAAGAAGTCAATCCTGCTGTAGTGATGGGAAAGTTCAGTTCGGTTCAGGTTCAGTGTACTTTCCCCCGAACCCTGAACCTGAACTTTGGTTCAGGTTCAGACATTTGCTGAACCTCGAATCAAACCTCAAGTTCAGGTTCGGTTCAGGTTTGAACCCGTTTGACCTTGAATTCTTTCCCACCATTCAATGAGCTGAATTCTTCCATGACATCGAGTCGGTATAAGTGGAGGGTTCTTCCTGTCAGTATGCAGATGTGTTTCCAGCCATTTATAGGTCTCGCAAGACAATAAAACATTGTTTTTGCTGAACTGAGTGACATTGAAAGCCATCAGATCGAGATAGTGCTGGCCAAAAATACAATACGGAAGAATATATTTTGAAATATATTCAGTAGATACAAATACAATACGGACTCAAACTGAATATGATATGATACAATATGAATATAATACAATATGTGTCCTGTTTATTCAAATATATTCAAATAATGATGATCGAGATCAAGTGAGGAGAAGGTACTTAAAACACCACCACCCGCTCGGAGCGGCTAAAAAGCCTAAGCTATGTGAGAGCGAGTGTTTCCAGGGTGAAAAAAACTAGGATTCAAGCCAAATGAACAATCAGAAGTCTACGTGCAGTTCAAGGGTCGGTTCAGTTCAAATATTTTCAAACTTGCCCGAACCCTGAACCTGAACTTCGTGTTCAGTTTGGTTCAGTTCGAGTTCAAGCCGAAAGGTCGAACCGAACTTTCCCAACACTAAATCCTGGAGATGAGTGAAGTTAGATTAGACAGTTCTAAGAATGGCGAAAAGAAAAGGTACAATATATATGTAGGCACTATTAACGTTGGACCAATATGTAGTGGCGCCCGCCGCAGTGTTATGTTGGAATATTCGAGCACATTCCGCGCTCGTCTTACTCATGCAATGAGTAAGCTCCCCGAGATGCCCGAGGCATCCCCGGAGTACTATATAAAGTGTGTAGTAGTTAGTAGTACTTTACTCAATTGCTTTAGAGCAACTTACCCCAAGCTCAGCAAGCGAGCTCGTACCCCGGACAATGTGCTGATGGTGCTTCGATTCGCATCACTGCCGTTATTACTTCAACATGTTACTGAGATGCTTCAATTCGAAGTGTTGAAGCCGAATCGAATTCATCTGTGAGGCCATATTAATACTTGATAACAATGGATAAGTGAAGTGCACAGACCTTGAAGCCAAAAAAATGGGAAACCAAGTGCATTTCATGATATTTTCGAGGTCACAACCAGACTGCGTTGAGGCTGGCTGGCACGATCCGAGGATTGTAGGTGCAAAGTCCGACTCAACACAGGTATCAAGTCAATGAAAGTCAGGTCACGGCTCGATAGGGCTCCAACCGTTTATTTACCGTTTACAGATTTCCAGGAAGCTTCATGGATGCCAAAACTTCCCTCCATTCCTTCAAGATTTGCCTCCCCGTGAACAACCGTTTACCGTTTATTTACTGTTTAGTTACTGTTTAGTTACCGTTTGCAGTCATCCGTAAACTAAACGGCAAATAAACAGAAGTAAATGGAAACGGTTGGAGCCCTACGGCTCGAAGAATGGTGAAATGACATAGGTCCGTTAAACCTGGCACCAAAGTGTTACTGAAGTCAGTCAAGTCAAACTCCCGAAGGAAGTTTCGAAGTTAAAGTTGCAGTTTGTCAAATATCACTGAGATGTTGGATCTGTGAGGCCATGTTAGTATTTGTACGAAAGAGAAACAATATATAAGGGGGGGAAAGATTTGAGGGAAGGCAAATTTGAAGATAGTTTCGGCAGAAGCGGATGCAAGGTCACAGCCAGACGGCATTGAAGCGGGTTGGGACGATCCGAGAATTTGGAAGAGCGGCGTAGGTTGTGAGGGCACTCCAGCAGCTGGACCGTTAATCTGAGTGCAAACGGGTCCGGGTCCAGCGAAATGTAAGCCCACAGTTGCTGCCGAAACTTGCGCTCGTTGCCGCAGAAGTGGAATTGAAGTGGCTTGAAGCAATTGCAGGAAGTTTGAAGCCAATTTGCGCCGAAGACGGTGAGATTAGAAGATCAGGATGCAGCAAAAAGAGAGAGTGGACATACTATCAGTGGCTGCCTATCGGGCCAAACTAGGTACCGGGCCACTTGGAGAATACCGCCCTTTGGGTCGCGGAAGTGTGCGTTAAGTCAACATTAAGTAAGTTGTGGGATGAAGTATAATGTATGAGGATGATACACATCAAATTTGGCGCCGGAGTGATGTGTTAATCATAAGCTGTGCCCAATTTGTTTGGGACAATGGGTGGGATATTGATCATTCCTTATCTCCGAACGGATCCCGCCCTCTTCTTTTGCCCATTCCTCAGCCCACAGAATGTCCTTAACAGATAATAGATGCCAGAATGAGCCGAAACCCCACGTTATCCCACTTGAGAATGGTCAAACCTCCTCTTGGCTTTCATGCTTTGGGATTTTCCCACAGTTCAATCTTTTCTCGGCCATATGGTTGAGATGGTCGGGGACTTTTTCGTCCCAATTAAATACTTGATGCTGCACTCCTGATCTTCTTTGCTTGCGGTTTGGTGTGACAAACTCATTGAATAGCACTCTAGCCCGATGGTCAGTGTGCATCGACTCAGATCCCCTCGAAGCTGAAATGTAGGCTTCTCGGACTTCATCTTCCGAGAAACTCTCTCCATTCCTGGGCTCCATATATCTCAGAATCTCCAACTCCCCTGTCTTATTAAAGCCAAACTGTAGTGCCATTTCTCCTCTTTGAAAGCCTTCTATCAAGTCCTCGGATACCGGTGAAAATCCTCGTCATCATCATCTGATTCACTTTCCGACCCATCTGGTTCCTCGTAGTAGTCAGAGTTATCTTCGTCTGGTACAGATTCCATTCACACAGTTCGACTTTGCTTCGATGGGCCTGCCTTGGCTTCAAAGAAATCTGACTGTTTGGATGGGCCAGTAGACGGAATATCCGGACGGTCCCCTTTGGTGAGTTCAGCTCGTTCCTCATCCTCAGCGGTGTAGGTACCTCGTGCTCTGGTTGGCACAACACATCTCTTTCCCGTATTTGGATCCTTCACAAGTATATCCTGACCACCATCTGGTTTGTTCCGAACCCAACTTTCAGTGAGAATGTCAAATGGTCGGCCAAGTAGTAGTACCTTGTATGCTGGTTGATCAATTATGTGCACTTGCAAGTACACAGTAATATCTCTGAACACAAATGGTACATCCCTGGCTAGCCCAGCCGACTTCTTCAACTGCCCGTTGGCACTTTGCATGTAAATCTGGAGGTCAGTGTCCCAACTCAGTTTCAACTTTTCCGCTTCTCGCAGAGCCATCGAAATAATTTGAGAACCACTGTCAACAGATTCTACGTAGGCACTGTCATTCACTTTGGGGAACACTGCTCTGAGTTTGGCCGAATCCCTGCTGACATATACCGGCTTTGGGCTTTCATCAGGGCCCAAACTTGCCAAGTACAGTGGATAAGGGTCGGGAACTATTATGTTCCCAACTTCAACCTTCCCGTCATTGTCATTGTCCTTTTGCGTGGAAATATAGAAGCTATCCACTAGTGGTAAGTCATCCATTTCCAACGCGTCGTCCGCAATCCCTATCTCGATTTCATCTTCCATGTACGGAAAGGCGCACTCTTGGTTTAGAGTACCCACAGATTCGTTGATTCGTGGAGGCTTGATGCACTTCTTTGTCAAGGCTTTCCTTAATATCTCAGCTAGTTTAGGTGAGGCACGAACTAAATCACCCAGTTCAGGGGAAAGCCGTGTTTTCCAAACCTCATTGACTAGTTTGTTGATGGTACCAGCTTTATCTACTGGTCGGACGATGGCATAGGCTTTTTCAGCCTGAGTCTTCTCATACTGCTTCCCCTTGCTTTCCACAGGTATATTGCCTGAGTTTTTAGCTTCCTGCGGACGGTCCTTGTGATGCTTTTTAGGCTTCACAGGTATATTCTCCGCAGGTGCTTCCTTCCTCTGGTCGGCCTTGTGGTCTACTTCAGGTACTTGCTTGTAACGCAACTCTGGTTCCTCTTCCGAATGTTCGTCATCAAGTTGGATTTTCTTGGGAACTTTCGGAAGTTTGGAATCCTTCCATTTCGGTCCAGACAGTATTTCCACTTCAACTATTTTCTTCCGTTTTTCTGGTCTTTCACTGCCTTTCGTCACCTCAGTCATGATTGTTCTATCTGAACCAGCTCTTGATTGGTCCTCCGGCAGCTTGGCTGGTTTCTGGTTTGATTCCTCAGCCGTCTTCCTCAAACTCCTCAGAAATTTGATGAACCAGAGCCTCCCTCATGGGCTGCCTTCCTGGTTTGAACAGACTGTTCTGGAGATTGCTCGACTTGTGTGTCTGCTGCTTTCATCGCTGCCATGAACTGAATCATTTGCTTCATACTGAGCAGCTCGTCCTCGACTTTCTGGGTTTGAACTTGCGTGTTCACCGCAAAGTCAGGGACTTGGTACTGAGCAGGTTGCATAACCGGGTAAGTTGGCACATAAGTCCTAACTGGCCCACTATACTGAGGAACTATCTGGGTCTGATAGTTGGCTATTGGGTGTACTCCTTCCAATTTCGAGTGATACTGACAGATGTACTCCTGGACTTGTTGAGGCCGGGTTTCATCCTCCCTTGAATCATATACCTGATTCAAAGTGTCTGCAATACTGATATGCCAGTTACTAATATTGGGGGCCCAGCGCCACTCGGCCATGAGCACATTCCCATTCCCCAACTGGAGTGTGTTCGTCAATGTGTTCTGACTCCGCTTCGTCGAAGAGAACACACCCAATAAGGCAAAATCTCCCCATATGGGAAAAGTGTATCCAAATGTATATAATTCAGAACAACAAAAAAATTAATGAATTTGAAGTCTTTTGGCTGTGGGCCGTCAATCAACGGATCATGAATTTAATGATTTTGGCTGATTCGAGCACGGAAAATGAGAGATAGCCTTAGAAAACAACCTCTGTACCACCAAAAATCTGCCAAAACGACTCAGAGGAAGGGAAACAGTGCCGCAAAGTGGCGGGATCAAAAGTTTGTAATTGTTTGTTTTAGATGCCGACTGTCATCAATTTTGCAAACGGCTGTAAGTGTGGTTTCCACTTGGTTCAAACTTTCCTTCAGACGCTTTTCTTGAATAACCATGGCATCTTTTAGCTTAGCCATTTCATCGGTAAACGTATCCATAGTTGAGCTAAGCTCTTTCTTCATGCCCTTGACCTCTGCCGCAGCTGTTCTAGACACTGAGCCAGAGCTCACAAAATCGTCCTTATCACTATCCTCATCCACACCGCTTGCCGCAGCAATGGATTCGGCAACCCTGATCACTTTTTGGATAGGCGGTTTGTCCGTGCGACGCTTAACTCCAGTAGAGGCCCCAGCTGTGCCAGGAACTCCCGCAGGTATAGCGTACGCAGGGTTGGCTATGCCCATAATTGTTACATGATTTCTCATTAGTTTGATCATGGCCGCGAAATCTTGGTCTAAGCATCCTTCGAATATAGAGACCAATCTTCCATTGGAAATGGCAGCCGGGTCAGCTAGAAGCTTAGTCGCCTCCACCATAAAGGCTTTGGAGAACCTCCTTAGCTGCCCTAAATCCGATGTTGAAATGTTCATGTTCTGCTTGCAGAGGCGGTTGAGTTCTTCGATGGAGCCCTTATCCCAATCTTCCCATTCAGGGAATAAGGCCTCTATTTCCTTAATCCAGGCTTCATATGTCCCACCAACGAAAGAGTCTAGGCTCTCCCACTGGTCTCGTACATCGGTTTCAACATACTCTAGGACTCTGGCCTTCTTATCATCGGCGTCTATAAGACCCCCTTGCGTGATTATTGAGTTACACTGGAGCAGGAAACATTTCAGGCTCGAGGCAGTTTTGCCATCGAACCGTGGGCTATTCCTGTCCCACCCATTTGGCATTCTGAAGTTTGTGTGTCCTGCCTGGGCCATGGCCGGAGCTGGATTCTGAGGAGTAGCAGGAGTCTGAGTTGGTAAAGCAGTTTGTGGCGCGCCAGGCGCAGAGTTCGTAGTCCGTACAGGTGGCTGGTTTGGAGTTGGAGTACCTTGGGTGCTCATTCCAGAAGTCTCAGGTAAGGTAGGAGAAGCTGGTAAAGCGACTCTAAACGGTTCCGAAGTGAAGTTCTCTTCTTCACTGTCAGGAGTTAACTCCCTTCGTGAGCTAGAAGCAGTTGGTTGCGGTGGTCGGTTCAAGTACGTTTGCCTCCTTAGTCAGGTGGAAACTGATGCTTCCGCTCTTCCAAGTTCAGCAGCGGTCTTAGTCTTCGTGCGCTTGGATATAGGCGCAAGTGAGAACGGTGAAGCTTGGCTGGATTGCCTGGAGTTGGTTGAAATCCTAGTTCCAGGTCTATCCCAAAACGTCGGAGTTCCTAAGCCTTCAAAGTTTTCTGGTTCTGAATCAGACCCTTCAGGCCTCGATGAATCAATGGTGCTCGTTTACTTGTAAATGGCTTGGCTGGGTTTATACTCAAAGCCCTGGATAAGGGTCAAAGAGTCGGAGTTCGATCTGGCTTATTCACCAAGTGCTTGGGCGAGACTTTCTGTTGAAAGACTCTTTGCAATTCAGACTACAAAAGTAATCTCTATTCTGGTCCCCTCGTGGTGGGCTCCAGATGAAATGTGTGCTCGGGAAACAGACCAAAGCTATATAATGCTAAAGACGACGAGCAGAATGCTTCGCTGGCTAAGCCTAATCCGAAGAATGGCTACACCAACTAACAACTACTAACCAAATCTAACACCTTTACACCCCTTCAAGGTCTATATTCGCCGACGAGTTGTGATTACTTGTCCAAGATTACACGAATGTACTTCCAAGGATAAGGACCAGAGTTCGAGAGCAAGTTTGTTTGTATGAGTTGCGTGCCTTAGTACAGGTTTTGGCTCGAATAAGAGTTGAACAGAGTTCTGAACGCCTTAGTCGCAGTTTGTTGGATTTTAAAGCCTCACAGCTATGTAATGTCCAATTCTCTTTGTCTGAGTCAAGTCTGTGTTCTCTTTGTCTGAAACTCGCTATGTCTGGTAACTTTCTTTGTCTGCAACTCGCTTTGTCTGAAACTCTCTTTGTCTGGTAACACGGTGAAGTTGTGGGTTTTATGGGTTGACTTATAGTCCGAAATCCGATTCCAAAACGAAACTTGTTATTATCATACTAAACTCGTTCTGTGAGTTAGCCTTAGCTGAACAAGCCCTAGAATTCCCCTGGTACGCGGTGTTTTATTGCTACCTGCTCTTTTAGGGAGGATCCAGTGCCTATCCTACTAATTCTACCCTCCTTTTATATCTACTCAAAACGTATTACAGGTGCGCTATTATGCTACTGCGGGTATCTATCCGAGAATTGTTAAGTACAGTAGCGTCAGCTCAAACATTATCCCAACCCCTGATCAGCTATTTAGTTGCGGGACATGTTGTCAGATCGGTTCCTAATTCGATTGCCCGGTTGGTAAGCTCTTCTCCTTGAACCTTGGGCCAGTAGCTGATAATGTCCCCAGTGGTCGGAACCTTATCCTGAGATGCTCAGAGCTCAGGCTTCTTGTGGACACCTCGAACTCCCAATTTGGTAAGTTAGTTCGCAAGTTAGACTCGCATCATCAATATCGCGCTTATTTATAAGTGACACTTGATCGGTGTATTGCCAAGACCTTGGGCCGTTTAGCCGCCTTGGCTGGTATTGAATACCTTGTCTAAGACCTGGTCTGGTCGTGTGACGGAACACATCGCGTATTGGTTGTAAACATTATTCAACAATTCGAAAGGTCCGTCTAAGGAGAAATTCCCTTGGACCAATAATTAACAGAGTGCGTCTTAGCTTATTCCTTAGTAAAGTAGAACCCCAAAGTGGCTTCTGAACCAATATTCAGCCTTGCCCAAGCGGTACCCGTCGTCAATCCCTTATCCAGTATGTGCAGTTTTCTGATAAGTGAGCCGCGAACGAGTTGTGGCTTATAGCCTTGGTATGTCTTTTGACTAACCGTGCGGGATACACGTTAGTCCTTATTTGGATCATGTCCGTGGTTAAAATACCGAAAAACGCATATTTCGGCGTGTTTCGATTCACGGCTTATCACCGCCGAACACTCGAAAAGACTGGATTACACGACGCATGCCGGAGGAAATTGCGATCGCAAAGCAGGAGGAAGAATCAGCTAAGCGTCGTGAAAAAGCAGAGCAGAAGAGACTTATCCAGGCTGCAGCCTCCATTGAGGACCGCCAGCGAGAGGAGGATCTGCGCTATGAGCTTGAAGCAAATCATCTGCACGATCCACCGCTGGTTCTGAGCACTCATGCTTCAGATGAGGACGAGGAAGACGTGCCAGAGGATCCTTGTAAGCGCCTGAATTATTTGCGAGCTCATTCTAACCACCGTTGCAGCCCATGCGGATTCTGACGGCTCTTTTGTTGGTGGCGACGAAGAGGACGGGCCAGAAGACTTCAGTGCGGATGAGGGAGGAGCCGTGGGCGCAGTGGAGGCAAATTGGATTTGCGCGGGGAAGGCGCCAGGGAAGGGGACTAGCATGAATGCACAGGGCATCATGAACACTAGGACATAGCGGATGAGCGCGGACAGAGAACCCAGCAGAAACGAAACTCACTGGCGGGCTGGGCCACAGCGACAGCGAGCGGGGCGGGGGCAGACGCGTTTTAAGACGAACGGGAGTTGGCCATGGTGCAACGTAAAGAAAGAGATGGGGATGGGATGCCGTTTTGTTATCCTGATTTTAGCTGAGTGTTTGCAGCCAAACAGAGTCGAGACGGGGGTGGGGTCCGTGATAGACAGACATATTGGGATGTTAGCGTGGTTTAATAATTATTCCGTGATCCCCTTCTTCCATTCTCATTGTCGCTGCACGAAGACGGCGTGAGAGCCCTTGCACGTAGACTGAGTTCAACACGCGAAGGTGAGCTTGCTTGTCCTGAGGAGCTAGGGACAGACACTGACTGTGATTTGAATAATTACTTGACAGAAACACAACCAGACCGTTCGATGGCGAAGAACAAACCCGGACCGCGCAAGCGCCAGCGAACCTGGAAACGTATTGCCAAAAAGGACAGGCGAAACCTTCGACTGTGGGCGGAGGGAGCTCGAGAGTCAATTCTGAAGCCGCATATTCCGGGCTACACCGACGCACTTGAGCGCGGCTGGCGGCAGGAGCGCGACTATCTTCACGGCGTGTGCAAAGAGTTCCACGCGATAATTTCTTGGCGACTTGCGGATGAAGAAGAACCAGCGTTACCCTTGCCCGCCTACGACCCGTATACCACGCCGGAAGTGGAGGAGCTGGATGACGAAGAGACAACGACGAAGAGGTTACGCATAGAGACTCTAAATGCTGTAAGTGTCGGATTGATTGTTCACCGCATGGCTGCGACGCGTGACTTACGACTCCTGTTTTCTGATTTTGTAGCGCATCGGACGGTGGCTCAAGTATCGAGCGAGGGCTCTTCGTCGACATCCAGACCAGATGGATCGCACACGCGACCCATGGGCAATATATCTGGCCAAACTCGCCGGCATCACCTCTCCTCCGAAGGCGCGTCAAGCGTTCCAGCAATATATGCATGAATCATACGAAGTGGAAATCGCTCCTGCGGTGTGCGCAAGGTGGGATGCCTCGATTCTCGACGACAGTGGGAATGCCCAACAAGCCAAGGCCCCTGACGCCCCTTTCCGCGCAAAGGTGGCACGGGAACTGTTTTCAGAACTGTCGGATGAAGAGCAGGAAGGCCTGCGTCAACGAGCAAAAACGGAAGCGCAAGAAGCCCGCGAGACGTACATCGCAGCCATGAAGGCAGGGCCCTCCAAGAGCCCCGAAGACCATCAAAAGTATGTTTGCGTTTACTGAGTGAGGCGAGAAGAACTAAATCTGGTGCAGGTGCATTGACCGACTGGGGCCCTTCGTATCGGAGTTCCTTCGCGGGGTGAGCGAGTATACCGGGCTGCACTCGTTTGCAGTCTTTGGCAGCCCAATGCCGAAATACGGCGGCGAGATTCGGACGGTCACGTAGGTGGACTCGAGATTCAATTGTCCCGTGTATGCTAATGACAGAAATGTAATACAGGGTGAGCCACGGACGAAACCACGGTGGCTCCGCCTGCCAGTTCCCGCAGTGGTCTCCGGTGCGCTTTAATCGGGACGTCTTGGACTTTATGAGGGAACTTCTACAGACCAGCTTCAGTGAGTTAAATCGCAACTAAAGAAGATAACTTACTAACTAACAACGGGATGTTCGTTAGCACCAGCGGAATGCGCGGAGGCGGTGCTCCCGGACGTCGATGGGGCCCCCGGTGACGGACTGGGGCAGGCAAGATACGCCATCCACGACCCGATGCTGAAAGACGACGGGTCTGATGCCGAGTCAGACTCGGACTCAGACTCGGACTCGGACAGCGAAATTGACAGCGCCATGGAGCAAGAAGTCGAGCTGCAGAAAGAGAAGAAGAGGGCGGCGAAGGGGGAGATGGGGCAAAGGCCCGGGAAACGTCGAAGCCCCCGCCTAAGCCAAGTAAAGCGGCGGGCATGTCAGCGAAGGGGAAGGGGAAGGATAAGGAGGTGGTGAATGGGACGGGGAAGAAGAGGAAGAGGGCGAGTGAGGGCGAAGGAGACCGCGAGGCGAGTGACGCAGAGGCGCCCGAGAAACGGCAGTGGCGGGCGAAGAAGAAGAAGAAGAAGACGGCCGAGGCGGAGGACGCACAGGCTGAGGGCAAGGGCGAGGCGACCTACGAGGAAGTGCACGCCGCCAACGTGGCGGCGAACAAGCGCGCGCTGGATGTGCTGAATGAGAAGTACTACACCGAGCACCCGGATGCGCCGCCCGAAGGCCAAGCCGCCCAAGCCGCTGCTGCAGCGACCTAAGCCCAGACCGTTGAACCAGGGAGCGCGAGGCCCTCTACGGCGATCGGGCCGTAATGCTTCCTTGACGCCAGGACCAAGTGGTGAGGCATCTAAAATTTCTGAATGATTATTACGTGTGGGCTAACGCCACATGCAGCAGACGAGGGCGCGCAGATGACGGATGTGGAGACGCAGAGCGGTATAGACGCGACGCCGCCCCCGCCGCCGCGCTCTACAACACCACCACCTCCACCTCCCCCACCGCCGCGAACCTCTACAACACCACCACCTCCCCCACCGCCCCCGCCGCCGCGCTCTAGAACACCACCACCTCCACCTCCCCCGCCGCCGCGAACCTCTACAACACCACCTCCCCCTCCCCCTCCACCGCGCAGTACACCACCTGCCCTGCCGCCGCGACTGTCTCCTCCTCCCCCTCCGCCGCAGAGTACGCCACCTCCACTTCCCAACCTGCAGTGCGGGGTGCCACCGCAAGGCGGCGAGCGGGGTAGCGGACTCGCGCCCATATCTGCTTCCACCGCCGCGATTCTGCGTGTAAATGGCGGTGGAGCGGCCGGGTCGTCGTCTTCCCCGTCTGGCGATGAGGGAGGACCGATGCCGGGGGCAGAAGGGAGCGAGGGTGCTCACAACGAAGAGCTAGAGCGAGCGCGGTGGGACGAGACGACACCCCCTGTACCCAAAGATGCGCCGCAGTGGTTCATGGACCTGTACTCCCAAATCACGAGGGTGCAGGTGGGGGGGGGGGTTTTCAATAGCTTGCTGGTGTCATACGCCGAGCTGGAGCAATGCTACAAGTGGAAGAAAGGCGGGAACAGTAGCCTGGGGAAAAAGGATGACCGACCCACCCCGCTAACCCAGTGGATTGGTGTGGGACGAGGTTTGCGCGGGGGGAAAATGGGAACCGACGGGCCGGATATTGCATCTGTTGCGGTGTACGGTAACAAGTGGTAGGAGTGGTGGGCGAAGCTACAGCCTGACTGGAGACAGCTGGCCGTGGGCAAGGCCCGGCGTTTTTTGCACACGTCATACCTGCCCACAGCGTCTGAGATGTGGGCAAAGCTGCGACTGCCGGGACCAAATGGGATGCTAGGGGTAGTGGCGACGTTGTATTGGTGGGGAAAGAAAGTGAAGGAAGGCGGCTGGGAACGGGAGGATTTAGAATGCTGGGTGGAGGCAGTTACGGACGCAAAGTGGATGGTAAACGGACTGTTGGCCGCCGAGAAGGTGCTTGGGGTCGAGTGAAGTGCCGTTTTCCCTCTTTTGACCAGACTGGACTCGAGCTGTCGTATTGTTTTTTCGTATCGTGCTTAGTTTTAGCTATCTGTATCATATTTATTTGCTAGCTGGTTTAGTAGAACAGTGAATGTGATGTGGATATAACCAAATTAGAGATGCGGAGTTGGACTTGGTGGAAATTAGGACCACGACAGGCGTGGGAACATTGGTTGGTTAGCGAGAGTGCGGCGAGAACTGCTTTGGACGAGGGCACAGAAATGAAAGATGAAAAAAAAAAACCGGGCAAGAAAGGTTGCTGAGGTCTGATGGGAATAAAATGGACAGACGATGAAGAAAATGGGTGGATTACAAGTAGGTTCCAATAATTGTACGTAGTGAGAAGGAGCCGCGCAGCACACAGCAGAACAAGAGGATATTGGTTTTGGCGAAAAGAGAGAAAAAGAAATGCGGAAGGGGAGAGAGAGGTATACATGACAAATGGCGCAAACGGAGAAATGAAAATTTCCAAGGCGCATCGGAAAGTGCCGAGCTGCGATATAAATTTGATGAGCAACGGACCCCTGCCGAACGATATTGATGGGCAGAAGCTGTCAATCGGAATATTGATCGTAAATCCGTAGCTATTTCTGAGGAGCCGTCATTCGTGATTGCTGCCAAAAGCGGTCCTGGCCGAGGCTGAAAGAGGGCCGGGAACCGGCTCGAACCGCCTGCCGGTGCCCACTAAAAGTGGCTCAAATTTTGCGTACCCAGGGCCCTGGCTACAGCCAGGTGGATAAACAACCTTGCCCCCTGGCTACAGCCATGCGTTCGTGCCACTCACAGTTTTTGCGGCTTGGGCTTGTTCTGGGGCTTCGACGGGGCCCCCGTCGAACCCTTGGTCATGGCCGTTTGCCGAGTGACGTGTTTGTTCTCAGACATAGGAAAGGAAGGGCAGTGAGGGAGGTCGACGAGAGAGCAGAAGGAAAATAAAGAGACGACAAGAGGGGAAGGCGGAAGACGGAGGAAGGATGAAGAAGAATGGAAGCCAAGGAACAGGCGCCCAAAACGCAGTCAAACTCACCAATTGGGATATGTTTTGATGCCAACAGGCAGGACCCTGCACGCCTCGTGCCGGGGTTCTTCTCCCATGCTGCGGAATGCCCGGGAACGTCGAAAGACGTGTCGACTTGGAGAATAGCGGAGAGGGAGGAAGAGAAACGCGAAAGTATTGCCGAAAAAGGGGTTCTAATCAGCGCTGTCAGAAACTTGATCACCAGGTCACGTGACCGGCTCGCCAAGGGAATCGCCTGCTTGGACGTCCCACAACTACTCGGAAAACACCGAAAAAGGAAATGGTCCACTTGGGACCGCCTAAAAACAGCTCAACGGGGATAAAAGTATTGCATGGAAAAGAAACGCACGCGAGTTTCCATTTTGGAAACTCGACAACCCAGAACCACCATCGAATATTGAAATCGTTATCAAATATTGCAATCGGAAGTCCGGCGCCGGCTTCCCGTTTATTGACACAAGTTTATCGATGAAGCCACCGACTACAGGGACTCACAGGCCTATATTGTTCAAAAAAACACCGGAAAATTGCACGCAAGAAAACCCAACTGGATATCAGCGGATTGATCACCCGACGAGGAACATCTTCCACCAGGAGGATTGTCCTGCTACAAAATCTCGAACATCAGACTAATTAGGAAACAACGGTCACGAGACGGCCAAACTTACGAAAACATTCTTCAATGAAACAAGAGAGAGGAGGACGTGTGGAGACCTCCACACATCATATTGAGGGACGAAGAAAACTTACTCGTGAAATATCGAGACGAAACGCCTTTCACACGGCACGGGGTGGCCAAGTACAAATTTACGAGTACTCGGGAACAACATACTACAACTACGTGGTGCTTTCTGAGTTCTCGGAAACGTCTGTTTCCTCCCTTGCTCTGCCCAAAACTGAGATCCCCAGCAACGCCACGGCTCCCTGTCGCCGCAGAACATTTTCCTTCCCTTCCAACGACGCATACACCACGGTCGGCGTGCCTGGACGACTTGGTGGAGACGAATCCCAAAGGTCGATGTAGCTCCTATCGTAGAGGGGCAACGGTCCTGTCTGGTACCGGTGCAGGCGATAACCAAACAGATGGAAAACTTCGGGCCTGCCATCGGCTAGGCGTGCGCGCTGTTGGCCTTTGACGAATTCCGGGATCCCGTACTGAGCCCTCATGTGCTATGAATAACCTGTTAAGTTGGCTTTGTACGTCAAGGACATAATGTGTTACATTGCGGGTAGCCATATAAGGAATGAGGTTTAAAAGAATGACCGCACCGGGGTTTGAACACAAAACCTTTTAAGTTCAGGTCAAATCCTAAACACACACCACAACCAACTGAGGCAAGAAGACCTTTAGAAGCTGCAAGTGTGATATGCACACATTCTAGTACAAACCAGGTTTCTAAGCTGATAAGGGACTGTGTGATGCCTACACCGGTTAGGGTTTGGGTTAGGTAGGGGTGTTAGGGTCTGGGTCAGGGTGTGGGTTGGTTAAGGTCCAGGTTAGGTTAGGGTTAGTTAGAGTCATGGTTGGGGAATATTGTTGTCATGTTTTGTAGATTTGTTATTCATTTGTCAGATAGTCATATGGTGCAATCAAAACTAGGGAAGGGAACAGCAATGATGGCCCAAATGGTTGTGGTGCTTCCGCTACGACCTAGCACTAGTTAGGTAATCCTTGAGCATCAGACCGCTAGTTAAGTCCTCCCTTTTAGGATTCTTTTCTTCAATTTGTCATTGGAGTTCCCCTGTTATAACGCATTATGCCGTTGGCGTACTGCGCATGTTATAACTTGTTAATTGAACTGACTTCTCCAAAATCTGATAACTTGCAACGACACATGGACGACTTTGTACTCTACCACAAGTTCTCCTACCCCCTCTGCGCGCCGTTATACGTGCCTCTGACCACTGGAATTTGGAGAATGTCCCACGTTGTGCGAACACGCGGACTTCATGAGCACCTTTTCGAAGTTCTGCACCATTTTGAGGTAGTCGGAAAGCAATGTGCTCTCGCACGCCCACGGATCCTTGGCTTCCGCAGCCCGGATTTCTGCGATATGAGCTCGATTCCAGGAAGGGACGCGCAGGAATGAGGTCACCACGTCGGAAAGGGGGATGTCCACAGTGTTGTGGTTAAGGGTTAAGGGTTAATTAAGGGTAGGCCTTAATAAGGCCTTAATGTTAACCCTTAATTTCAGCCCGAAAACATGTTAAGGCCTACTTAAGGGCATGTTAAGGGAGAATGATGGCCCATCAATGAAGCCAGAAAATGATTGTGCAGCATTGCGGGGTGTTCTGAGTGAAAAGACACGGACCTGATGCCAGTTTCAACCATTTTCTGTGATGTGGACATACATTACAGCTGGGCGTAGAAATGATAGCTTGGAGTGGGTTGTTGGATTGGCAAAAGTCATTCCCCGAGGAAAAAATGAGGGATTGTGTGGAGGTCGAGGGTTGGGAGGAGGAGGAGCTCAATGTTATGGTGCATACACATATATCTCGGCCAGTCTCAGCTCTGTGTCTTCGTTTTGGCAATTTCAGTGGATTTTCCCCTTTAGGAAATTAAGCCTTAGTTAAGGGTACCCTTATTAAGGCCATCTTAAGGGTCTTAAGGGTTAACAATAAAAAAGACCCTTAATAAGGCCTTAATCCGCAACACTGGATCATGTCCAAGGGATCTCCCTCCGAGCGATTGGCGTCCGCAATGGTCATTGCAGCACGGATCCGACCCAGGAGCCGTTTCACGGGAATCCGCGGTGTAGCCACCAGAGGGCCGGCCTATCATATAATCAAAGGTTGTCGCAAGGCTCAACGACCAGTGGACGCTGGTGATCAGAAACGGGCGCTGGTCGTGCACCGACGTGAACTCTGTTGCGATGCTGTACAACAAACCCTATGTGTTGGGGTCCGGTATTAGAAACACGCGAAGGACACAAAAACCCAGCACACACCACGCGTTCGATATACTTGATCACACACGGCGTCAGGAGACAGAGACAACGACGGCACACAACATACAATCAGTTCTGCCAGCGGACGAAGGTGTTTCGACAAATACTTTGTGTGCCCCAGGACGGTGTCGAGGTAATCGTAAATTTCCAGGCGCATCGAGCAGAGTCGGTTCAGCTCAGCAACCACCGTATGTGGAACGGCGCCCCCACGTCGATTGTGTGTAGCATCTGTTGCTGGTAGAGCTGGAAATCCATGTGATACGAGGATGCGTACACGGGGAAAAAGTTTGGCTACGGAAACAAACGCGAAACCATCACCATTTATACCTCCGCTGATCCTACGTCCGCATCAGCCGCTCCTCTCGATGCACCCGATTCGTCCGTGGAACTGTCGTCCAAGGCAAAATCCAATAGCGGTCCAGGGTTCTGGCCGCTTTGGAGTTCCCTAAAATTGTTAACTGATTGATCGCCGTCCAACGAAGGGATGCCGAGTACTGGTAAAGCGATGCCAGCTTGCCTCGAAGAATTGCCTTCTGGACATTATCCTTGTCGCCCACGAAACCGAATTTCCCTTCAGCCCGGATAACTGCCACCAGCCAGGTCGCTCGAGGCATGGGCATCCGTTTGGCGTTAACCAGTGCACCGTGGAACACGAGTTGGTCAGCTAATGGGGCCTAGACACCCGCACACGAGTACTCAGAAATGACCGAAATCAGCTGCCAAGACACTTACGGCTAGGTCCAAGTACTCGCAAACGAGGGCACGCATGTGTTGATGCTGGAGAGAATTCTCGGCCTCTGGGGCCGACGTCCACTCCTCACGGATGAGCAGGAAAAGTTGGTACAACGGCTCGAAGTGCGTCTGGTTCAGCTCCACCATTTCCGGGTGCAGCACGAAGTCAACGAGTTGCCCGGTCGAGCGGAACTGCAAGTTCAGATACTCATTGCGTAACCAGACACGCGAGGGGCGCGGCAGGGCCATTGCACTGTGGGAAATTGCGGGCAGACAAAACTGCAAGCTTTTGGCCTGTGGAAATCGCTTTCGCTCCTTTTATCACCTAATAATCCCACGTAACGACACTAATTAGATGTGTCATATAGCCCGATATGGAAAGCCTAAGGAGAGGTTCAAAAAGTCAGCCACCGCTCTGCGCTATAAACCGCGCTATACCTCGGTATAGCTCCGCGCTATACTGCGCTATGTTGGTAGGTCGGGGACTTAGAGGTTTCTGGCTGACTATGTGGCGGTGGGCGCCATGCCGACATCAGGCCCATCAGTGCGGTCATCACCGCGCTCATCACTGCGCCCGTCGCCGCCGCTGTCGGGTGAGAAAATGGGCAATGAAATACAAATAAAATACATAATAAATGTGATGCAAATAATGTGATTGAAATGTGACAAGCGCGCCATCATGCACTGTCCCCGCCCGCCGCCCGACCGATGTAGTGGCTGTAGTATTAATGCAATGTGGACAGTGATCACTGAATGCAGGAATGCAATGCGGGCAGTGCCCTACTGATCAGTAAACTATACGCACAATGCAATATAGCTGTAGCTTCCGCATCGGGCAGCGCCTGGGCGAAAAAATGGTTTTTTGGCACATCAAAGCCTGCCAAAATGGGGTTTTGGCAGCTCCCGGGTTCCGGCACAGTTTGATATTTTTGATTGTTTGATTGCTCAGGATAATGTACCCAAATGGGTTCCTGCTCCCTATATTTGATGGGGTTGCCCTTACTTTTCCGAATTTGGTCACCTGCCATTTTTTTTTGATGCTACTGATGGATTCCCGCGCACCCGCCCCGCCGCTGCATTTGATCAGGTTGATACCTATCTCTAAATCCTGCATCAAACCTGCCCGCCTATAGCCCCTATCTATCCTTCACATCAAATATTCCTGTACGGTCTTAATCAGGTTGATACCTATCTCTAAATCCCGCATCAAACCTGCCCGCCTATAGCCCCTATCTATCCTTCACATCAAATATTCCTGTACGGTCCGCCCCGCCAATTGCGCGGCCTACCCGCAATGTCCCGAACATTCACCCGCTCTCCCCCGCCCTTCCGCTTAAATTTTAAATTTGGCGGGGGAAAAAAAAACCTATAATATACAGACGTAGCATATGCAATCTGCAACTCAGGATAATACTCTCCTTTGCAACCCAATATAATTTTTCTTTCCCAAGAGCACGTCTGTCAAAAGTGCGCCTGTCAACGTCCGTCCTTTGGCAGATCGTCCGATCCCAAACAGTTGACATCATTACACGTGACCCGCCATGACTTTGTGCGATCTAAGTCGGATTCCCACCGGAATTCTTTCTCTCCTTCCTCATTCTCTGCCACATTATTTATTACTGCACGTCGTGTATTCACAGTAAGTACTCGCTCTTCTTCCTCCTCCCTCCCTCCTACGTTCCCCGTTTCTTACCGCTTTTAGATCCTTTGGCCTTCTCTTTTTCACCCGGCGTTTTCTGCACTCTGCGCAATAATTCAAAACTTCAACAGAATAATTTCACTCCCGTGCTTACCTCGCTCTCGTTCGGACCCCTTCGTCCGCCTTCTCGTGCCTCGAACTGCGACGTAGGACCTTTGCCGCCGGCTCCCTGGTGCACAATATCAGCTCATTCTTGTTGTGTTTACTAAAAGGGGTGCGTACTCCAATCCCCTGGCCTTCGCGCGCTTCCTCTTTATACCCACCTTCTCCCTTGTTGATTATTTTCAGTCTCTTCGCTCTCGTCAGAAATTGATCCACTCACCCAGTAATTAGTCCAGATATTTCGAGCTGGCGGAGGACCCACGTTACATCCTCCACGGCACGCGTCCAGTCGACATACTGGAAGACATCTTCGCCATCGCCAACATAATCTCCCCACCATAATAACAACCCCATGACGTGCAGCAACCCGGTCTTCCCATTCATCTGCTCCAGTTCCTCCCAGTTCGCCTTCTCCGGCCTGCTGAGGGCGCCGCCCGCGTACACCCTCCACAGGTTGCAGCGACACCCAATACAGCCACCACCCCTCCACCCATGACCCCTCCGAGTCCTGGTTGCCCATCGGCATGGCACCAATCAACCCTGTCCTGTCCCATCGCCTCCCTCTCCCCAACCACTCCTCCACCGCGCGCGGACGATTCGCCACTGGCAGCTGGGCCTTGCTCTCGCTGTACCCGTGCACCGACTCAAAGTCGAAGAACCCCGCGACACATCGGGCCCATTCGATTCCCCATGCCTTCCCCCGTGCGAATGCGGTGTGTGCCCGTGCGAGCTCACCCGTCCACTCGGCGCGGTCTGTGCGCGCCCATAGCCGCTCAATCCGGTGTGCTGCTGCTTGGGCTGCGAGATCAACGCCGTCGTCCTCATTTCCGCCGCCCGCACCGCCGTCAGCTCCGCCACCTCCCGCACCGCCGTCAGCTCCGCCACCTCCCGCACCGCCGTCGCCGTCGCCTCCACCACCGTCATCTCTGCCTCCTGCACCACTGTCAGCGTCTCCTGCAGCGCCGTCATCGTCCGCGCCGTCGTCGCCCTTGTCGTGGTCCCTGCCCCCTGCGCCTCCCACACTGTTGTTGCTACCGCTGCCTCCCGCACCACGAGTACTCGCGCCGTGACTGGCAGCAGTATGCGGGCCGCTCGGGCCACTGCTTCCCCGCCGGCTGCTTGGGCCACTCGTTCCCGCGAGACCGGCCAGCTCCTTCCTTCGTCAACAACTGCGGATGCAACACCCACCGCACGCGCACGACACTGCTCCTCCGCTACAGCGTTCCATTAGTCCCGTGTGCCTTTTTTTGCTAGCTCACTTACTAAAACATTCTCGCGCAAATTCCACCATTCGCGTCTCAACCTCTTGAAATCTTGCTTTGTCCCACAGAGGCCACTGTACTGGCACTAGTCCGAGAGTATGTCCAGCATGCACGCTATTATTACTTCGTTAGTCATGTGTCTGTAGGCACGCAATGCAATGTTATCGATCTTCACCTTTGCATACCCACGACACCCTGGTTCCTACCAATCGGCCCGCACAACAAGAGCGACGCAGTCATACCGAAACGCTGAGCAACCGCGTCCACAAACGGCTGCAAGTAGTAGGCAGCGTTTTCGAGAGACCTGTCGAGCATTTGCGTCAGCTGCCACGTCAAAAATCCGCTCAGAACCGCCACACTTACGCTGCGAGTTCTTGTGGCGTCCTCGTAGGGCTGTCGGCAAGGGATGCCTCCCAACCCTTAAGTGCTTGGTTATACTCTCGCTCCCACAACGCCGTCACCTCTTTCTGAAACCCTGGGGTCTCTTCATCCCACACCTCCTTCGTCACTGCGTTCTGCAGAGCAAGCTGCTTTGGGACTTGTTCGCCAGTGAAGACCGCGCGTCTTTTCAAGCTCGCGAGACGCTCCTCGTACCGCTCCTTCACACGCTCCTCGAAGAAATGACGTGAGTAGCAATGTAATAGCTGTCCCCGCTGTGGTTTTGCCGGCGCGCCATCCAAAATGCCAGTAAACAATTCTTTGAAAGCAGCCTTGTCGGTCTTGAGCAGGCCACCATATTTGCGGCGGTACCATTCTGCGATGCACTGAAGGCACGTTGTTAATCCTATTTATCCGTGCAAAGCTTAACACTCACATTGCGCAGATTCTTATGGTATTTTGCCCGTTCGTCGTTTTCAGGTGATACCCTTTGATTCACCACCTCGTTCGCCGCCTTGTCAGGGGGATCAGCAACATCGACAAGCAGGTCCTCATTGTCACGCAGCGTATATCCGTATTTGATGACATACAGACGCGCCATTTTGGTGTAAAAAGCTCCAGCGGCCTGCTTGTCGCCGGTGGCACTTTTCGTAGCAACCGCCAGATATTCGGCCTTGCGGTGTTCGAAGAAAAGCAATTTTGTCCCATGCACCCAGGATTCCTTTCCTGGTACGTCCTTTTCCTCCGCCTTCTTGTGACGACGACGCGGAACTAATCCTTTCTTTGATGCGACGACAGTGGGCCCCGGCAAGTCAGGCATGGGTGGCGCAAGTAAAATGTCGAGTGGGACCGGCAATCCCACAGTTGAGGGGAGCGGCAGGTCGCCAGTCGGGGGGAACGGTAAGGGGTCGGTCGAACGAAGCAGGGTCATGGGGGGCAGCGGAGGAGACCCCGGCGGCGTCGTGCTCTCCTCGACCATTCTGGGCGGTCCGTAGAGTTTTATCCCCACGTAGCCCAACCGCTTGCAAAACTCGCAATCTCATCATACTAATTCTGATCCCGCTACAAGTTTTGACCCCACAAAATAATTATTCAGGCTCGTTTATACATGTGAACTTTAGTCGTTAATCCAATGGACTCCTTGCCCAAAGGCCTGAGCCTCGTCATAGTCAGCGCAACACAAAATTGAAGGTTTCCTCCCCGCTGACTCTGCCAAGAGGAAGGCGGCTTTTGCCTCTGCCCTTCAACGCAAAACGAAACGATTAGCCGGACTCGAATGACACGAGCACACCTTTACCGGCTCGTGTAAACAATTTTCCCCCGCCACAGCGCCAAGTATTCCGCATCCACCGGAACATCCGCCCATGTCGTCGCGGTTACACTGGAGCACGTTGATGAGACCGAATCTGAGTACGCAGAAATTCCTGCGCTCAGGGAGGTTGAAGGCAAGCGAGGCCTACAGTATTTCTGCGTTAACACTCAATTCTGTTTTATTTCGTCTGAACTTACTCAGGTGAGGCTAGCGCCGGATCCACGGGATGTGGATGAGAGCCCAAGGCACAGTGGAGCTGCCACTCCTTGATGCAGCCCTGAACAGTGTGGTGACCGCGGTAAGTGTTGCCAGAGTATTTCTTCACCATCGTTTGCGCGACAGTCCTGAGCCGTTTTTTTTTAGCTCTGCGCACGCCAGGGAATTCCTGTACCACTCACCAATTGTGCCAGATGCCAAGTTTGCGCCCATTTGTTATCAAGTACATGGGATACCCACCGCCGTGGCGCTCGTTCTCGCTGGGGCCATCATGGATCTTGGGGAGACACCAGAACCTGGGGTCATGGTTGGCGTTCGTGGTGTCGGGGATCCAGTCATCGTCAGTGGTGCCTCGGGAATGGTGCATTTCACGACGGGGATTCCACGAGGGCAAAGAGCAAGCGAGGGTTGGCCATAAAAGGCAATCTCCTCTTCACGTATTCTCGACGATGCAATACCATCCCATTCTCGACCACTGGGCTCGCGCTGTTCCCCCGGGGCTTCCTGAGCCGCGCATCATCAACGGTGGACTGTACGCTGGCCACGGGTGTCACGAATTCACTTCGCCCTACTGGTCTCCAGCCTGCTCTCCGACTATTCCTCTTACCGAGTGGTGGAACGAAGAGAGGGACATCAAGAACACCTTCCAGGCTGTGTACCCGGTATCCCCTCCTCACCCTCTTTTCCTGCGCGATACGCGTCGTTTGATTGGCCATTTGGGTGCGTGTATTTAAATTACACATTGTGTCGCTTCCTGAAATCCAGTAGCGTGTGCGCACACTATCTATCTAGTGCGAGTGGTGTATCATCGTGAAGCAGAACGTGTGGCTGCCGCCGGGCTCGCAGTCGAGGAGGTGTTTATACGTGACGCCAGTGAGTTTCCCGTATGTCTGATACTACCATACATTTATGTTTTTTTAGTGCGGCCACTCCTAGCCACAGAGTATCTCTCTGCATGGCTCAACCTCCCTGCCTGGCAGGTCTTCCGCCTCGGCGCGGGCTGGTCTGCCAAATTTCCAGAGGAAGCCATGCTTTACCACAACGATGAGCTCGCGGTGACCGACCAAGTTTGGTCTGGCCACACCTCGTACGACGATACCGGGGCATGGGACACAACCCCCTTGCCCGACGACAGCGGGGGATGGGGAGGTACCGGGTTATCGATGGGCTGGGCCTCTTGGGGTACCGATAACTCTTGGCCGGCGGGCGGAGGATGGGACCAACCTGGCCCTCGGCGTGGGCGCCAATACCCCAAGAATTTAGGCCGCCCTTTCCATCCTCCACGCCGTGGTAATCACCGCAGGTTAGTGTCACCGCTGAAGCATTATTCCTTTTGAATTCAATGTTTTTCCGACACCTCTTTTCACGCTTCGAGAATGGTAAACAAATATGAATTATTGAGTACTAAAACCCGCCCCTTGCGAGGATGGTAAACTTATTAGACAGCTTTGCGCGCGCCTCCAGATTGAGCCTATCTAATTCCTCTGGCGTGTTCTCGGCGACGATATCGCGATAATCGGCTAGTTCCTCTCGCCACTCGGGGAAGCGTTCCTGGTGCCGGAATACATACTCCACATAGTTGTCGTTGACTGGAGGGAGGTCCTCGAGGCACGGGTTGCCGCTCACGAACGCCCTTAGCTCCTCCCACCCCTCCGGCTCATTGGATTCAGCGCGCAGAGTCACTGACATGACCTTGTTGCAAAAGTCTCGGAAGTCTACAAAGTCGGGGCTGAGGTGAAGGCTTAGTTAAATATCTAGCGGTGCACATCTTATTGCGACTGACCTTGACCTATACTCCGCACGCTCACGAGCGATAAACTCCGAATACGTCTCGCCCTGTGAGTTACGCTCCTCAGGCGGTGGCTGCTTGCGCGCCTCCCGCAGCCTATTGGGATTTTTAATTTGTGTAGGGGCACAGGAGGCAAAACACGCGAACCTACGCATTCGTAATTTTGCCTTCTCTCTCTCGCTTTCTCCTTGCCTAAGCAAATATGATTGAATAATGTAACCCGCTGTCGACCTTGACAAACTTACTTTGCCCAATACTTGGCTTGCGCTACAGCGTGCGGAGATTGAAGGACACCGGTTGCCGTCTCAGTGGACGCCGGTTCCATGTTCGTGATCAAGTGTGACCTCTGTTCGTGATTTAATGCCACTACAAAATAATAAAGGTCCTGTTCGTGATTGATTTAAAAACAATTTGTTACCGTTCGTGATTTGTTACGTCGAACAAGGATGGTCAGATCCGAGAGGCTTTAATTTCACTGACTTTCACCTTCATAGGACGCTCGGGGGCCTAATCCTTGCTCTTGACGGACAGACTTTGGCTCCGAGGATTAAAAGAGCGATACTATTACTTGCCAGCAGGAGGAGGCCTGTACTCGTTTGTTATTACCGAGACGGTCACCGGGCCTGGATTGCGATCTTGCAGGCCGCCGAGCGTTGCATCATCCACTCGCGTTTGCGAGACGGACGTGCGTTTGCTGCCCGTTTCAAGTGAGTTTCTCAAAACCTATTTATCAATGGCTAATAGCGCAACAGAGCAAATCTCCAATAATTTCTGTAGAGGATGCGTTCAGACTCATCAAACATTACTTCTTACCTGTCGGTCAAGGTTGCGGGAGCTCGGCGACGAATGGCCGCAGGTGGAGGTTGGCGAGGAGATCGTTGATTAAATTACATAGTGCGGATCTTGTGGCCGTGCTTGATGAAACTGCTTCCGGCACTCTGGCCAGCTCTGTCCGTCCAACTCACTTGTTCTTCAGCCTCAATCTCTCGTTTATAACTCTGGGTGGTCTTGCAACCTCTGGCTCAGCTCCTGTGGACTCGACTCACTGGATAGATGACCGGCCTAACTGTCCATTCAAGCGGTCGGCTATTATCGAAAGCGCCCTATCCGACCATCGCGTGGATCACCTTGTGGCCAAGACGCAAATGGCCGTTCTCCTTAATGATGGGCCGCTTAACTTGCTGCATTTAGTCTCGCACCTAGACTCGCCGTTAGCAAAATGCCGCTCTCAGCCTGGGAGGAAGTCGCGATGCAATATCTAGGACAAGTACGTGCATTCAATAAGTATTACACCTTTATTGAGCTCACAACATGTAGCCTAGTCTCACTACACCGGTCCGTTGCGCGTGTGGTCGTGAAGCGCGCTTCCGATGTGATGCATGCAGTGATGAACCTGTGTCGTGCCGGCGATGCATTTTGCGTCAACATAGCCGAGGGAGTATCCATCCAATTTCTGTGAGCCCAATATCAGGTCCTGTACTCAATGACTACTACTCACAGCAATTAGGAATGGACAGGTACCCACCGCCACCTCTCCGCGGTCACCTTGCACGACCTCGGCTTACACCTGTACCTTGGCCATGATGGCGAAAAGTGCCCGACTCTTGTCGATCAACAACACATCATTCTAATCAACAAGTTCGGCCGCTCGATCGTGAGTATTGGATTCTGCACATGTGAGGACGGAGACTCGGAGGCGGAGCAGTTGCTGGAGATTGGTTGGGTACTACGTGCTGATAGCCACACATGCGTAACCATCGACCTTTTGGAGGAATTCATATCACTTACACAATAGTGCAATTTCACGTTGTCCACTCCTCTTCTTCACGGCCACTTCCAAAACTATGAGCAAAAAACAAGAAGGAAATGACGAGGACGTCGGTAAGGTTTCCTTTCGTCGGGATAGCTGCTATGTAATTGACAAGAACCATTTGCAGCAGGACCGCCGCCTCGTATCATCACCGGCCCATCGCTTCTCGCGCTTGCATGCCCCCTGGATAGACTCCGTGCAATGCAGGAACACGATGACATCCAACACCGCCTTGAAGAACTCGACGCGATCGAGCACGCAGCTGCGCTTGAGCAGGAACGCTTACGGGCCGCATCGGAGGCGCGCGAAGAGGCTTGGCGCAAGGACTCAATGCGGCGGCATTTTGTGGATTCGCCAGAGTACTTGGACCACGCCTGGCGTAGTCACCAACGCTGTGTGGCTGCCAAGGACGCAGAGGCCGCTGCTTGGCGCCATGCGTTTGAGGTTGCGCGCCGTCAAGGTCGCGGCGCTGCTGGCGCCCCTGGGGCCATTTTACGCAAGAAATATCGCGCTGGTCAGCGCCCTACTGGGGCTGTCGAGCGCACTCGCGCGTACCATGCGTTTGAGGCTGCGCGCCGTGAAGGTGTCGGCGCCGCTGGTACCCCCGGCGCCATCTTACGCAAAGAAAATCGCAAAAAGTATCGCCTTTTTTCCCCCAGCCCAGAGCCCGAGGATTCCCCGTGCGTATATACATCCCTCGATGCGTAGCTTATATAACCTTTTCCCTTAGTGCCTCCCAGGAGACCATAACCGCGGCAAGCACCCTTCAAAAAGGGGAAACTTATGCCCACCCTGAGGATTGGCTTATGTCGTAGTCGCGTTTCTACTCCCACAAACTGAATATAATCATTTTGCTTGACTTCTCATTAAATATGCTCGGGCGCTTTCGAATAAACGCCCAAATCAGCCACAGCACTTAAAAGAAAAGGACTTTCAAAATAAACGCCCAAAGGCGCCCAATGCCAATAGGGGCGGGTTGAAACAAAAACAAACAATCTGTCCACCCAAACCAACGATGGCGGGTCGGCGTGGGGGGGTTCGCGGGCCCAAGTCAAAGCCGCCAACCATGTATACCCACGACCCCCACACGTCGGAGGTGCTCTCGACCTCTGCGGATGGGCGTAGGGCCGCCGCAACACCCGCCATCGTTTATACCCACCCGGAGGCCCCGACTTACCACCAAGACGATGCGGCAACCAATGCTGCGCTGGAAAGCTTGGACTTCAGCTATAGCATGGGGGACTTCTCGCTTCCAGTGGAGGAGCAGCCCCCAGAGCTCACCGCTGCCCAGGCCGCCGCCGCTGCCGCCCATAAAAAAAAACAGAGAGAAAATTCGGTAAGAACAGAATGAGGTGAAGAAGAACAACATTAACCATGTTGCAGAAATTCCCCCTGAAGGCGTGGCTGCCCCTTCGCGACGAATACCTCGACGAGATGTTACGCCTAGAAGGTCGTGGTAGTCTCATTGCGCGGTCAGTCTGTGCCGCCTGCGGGTCAGAGGACCCTACCTTTCGCTGTGTGCACCAAACATGCATGGGGCCCGAGATGTTCTGTGCGGTGTGTATCGTGGATAAGCACGCATTTCTACCCACTCATTTAGTCGAGGTATTATTTCTATTGTCAATCTAGCGGAGAAAGATCTGATGCGATGGGCAGGAATGGAACGACGAGTATTTTGAAAGGCAGACTCTGTACGAACTGGGGCTTGTAGTGCAACTCGGACACCCCCCCGGCTTCGCTTGCCCAACGGCTCACCCTGCCGACAAGGACTTTGCGATCATCGACATTACAGGTGTGCATACTGTGCGCCTCAACTTTTGTGAATGCGATGCGCGAATCCTCCACCGGCAGCAGCTCATGCGTGTTCGACTTTGGCCAGCAACGGTGAAAAACCCCCAGACCTGTGCTACCTTCGGGGTCATCCGACTCTTTCAAACCCTCAATTGTCTGGGCAAGGTCTCCGCTCACGACTTTGTCCGCACTCTCGAGCTTCTGACGAACAACGACGGCCTAACACCACCTCCTGTAAGAGATTTTGTCGTTGTTTATTACACCCATACTGACCATCATGCACAGAATCGTCGTCGTTCCTTCAGACTGATCGTTCGGCAGTACCGTATGACTCAGATGATGAAGCGCGCCGCTCGGGGGCATTCAACCTCTGGTATTGCCGGTACTGCGCAGGGAGAACTCGCGCTGAGATGCAGGGCCTGTCCACAGGATGGGCGGAATCTGCCCGACGGGTGGGACCGCATTAATTGGAGTGAGATGCCCGAGGACCTTAGGTGAGTTTCTGACGTCTGCATTGTATTGAGGCGGAGTACTAAGGGTTTCACTAGATACAAATACTTCCTCTTTTTGGCGCAGGACTGCAACTTCCGCCTTATCAACAGGGCGGTCTCCACCGCGGCCAACGATCCCATCGTGCACGACGGCATGGGCTACTTCGTCAATCATGTGAAGTACTCGGAGTACCTGCGCTCCCACGTATCGGAGGAGGAGATCTCCAGTTGCAGCGGGTTCCAGGCCATGTTTCTTGCCAACAAGAAACGCGTCAAAGGCTTGCGTACCACGGGTGTCGGGGGCGTCACCTGTGCTCGGCATAACATGTGGCAACCCAACGGCATCGGAGACCTGCAGCTCGGCGAACGGTACGCAAACGTGATGTTTATTTCTTGTTCTTGAGGTCTGATGTCCACCGCAGATTCTGTAATATGGATTTTATACTGTTCTCGGCACTATTGAATACAATAATCTTCTACCTCATCCTCTCGTACGACATCGCTTGCCAATACGGCAAGAAATTCTGGGAACACATGCTGTCGCTCCCAGACAACTTCCACATCAATATCTCCCCCGACCGCGTCTGGTTTAAGGTGCCAAACTTCCACCTCCCACCTCACAAACCGCCCTGCCACTCCCTGTTCTCTTTCCATTGGATGTGGGGGGCGGGCCGGACGCACGGGGAGACCGTCGAGCAAAATTGGGAGTTCACTAACGGGGCCACGGCGTCAACAAAGATGATGGGGTTGGGCTCGCGGGCTTCGACGCTCGAGGATCTCTTTGGGTTCCACAATTGGCGGCGGCTGGTAGCCTGGCGCAGCCTTTTCGCGACGCGCATGAGAGACAATGTGAGAGAGGGTCAGGTGCATCGCGACGCGTTTGACGCCTTCAACGCGTCACTCGGGGAGAAGGTTCCTGAGATGGTAGAGAAGTGGAAGGCATGGGTGCATGAGTGGGAGTTGCGCCAACATAAGGATGGGGCTGAATCGCCGTTCGAGGTTACGGAAAAAGGTAAGAATTATCTTGATACGAAGGGACTGGACTGATGAGACGCACAGTAATGACGATGCAGGAGATACGGCTTAAGCTAGCCAAAGAGGAGATGGTGAGGAGTGGGGAGGGCGTCGAGGTGGAGCAGGAGGATACACCAAGTACTTTCATCTTGATGGGGCTTGAAATTGAGGAAACGCAGTGAGTGATAAATTTTATTGATTTTATTACAAAGAGCAAACTCTAAAATTCACGCAGGAGGCATCTTGCCGTCGACGTGAAATCCATTGCCAATCCGACAAGCGCACAGGAAGTCGACTTCATCAAACGGCGCACGTCACTCCTCAAACGTATCCGTGCCTTCCGGAAAGTGCAGCGCGCATATATGCCCCATGTACGCAAGTACTTGACGCAGTCCCAGAAGGTGCTATGGGATACCGATGGGGACCGCAACGCGGAGGCGATATGCCTGTTCCTTCCATCGGATATTGCGGACGGTGCGAAGCGGGTGAAGGCGTGCGCTGAGGGCTTGGTGGATGTGGAGTCAAGTCTGCGTGAGGGAGAGGCCCACAATGCTCTTGAGACCTTGCGGCAGGGGTTGCGAGTTCGGACGATGACCAATCACTACCATCTGCGGCACGCGACGGGACAGCGGGCGCTGACGCGGGGCCAGGGTGTTTTGCGGCAGAATAATGTCCGCATCCACAAGGCAAAGCTGTGTTATCGCCATGCGCGGCTAAGGGGAAATGGGGAGTGGGAGCAGACGCTAAAGGTGTTGCAGGACAAGGATATCCGGGCGCTGAATGAGTGTGCGTTGACGGAGGAGGAGGAGACCCAGCGGGAGACGGTACATGACCTGCGTGACGTGGAGGAGGGCGGCGTGGTGGCGTTAGGTGAAGGGAGGAGAACGCTCTCCTGGATCTGGTACACGGCGAAGGCAGAGGACCCTTCAGAGCAGGAGCTTGTCGAAGGCGAGTCCAAGACCACATTGATACCGATTTGACTGACATAGTTTTTAGCCTTGCGGGTTGAATGGTGTAAGGTGTATGCACGTATGCGCCGTTGGCACAAAGACATCGTATTGGTGGAGGAAGAAATGCGGTGCACGATCCAATATGGGTATTGGGAGGCGGGGGGAATGGCTAAAGCGTAGCATTGCGAGGGTGGATAGCGTGGACGAGGTGCTGCAAGAGGGGCTGAAGGCGTACGTGCTGGAGCAGGTGCATCGGGAGGCGAGGATGTGTGACCAGCTCAAGGCGAAATGGGCACCGTGGAGGGAACGGGGCCAGCTGTATCTCGCGCACCAGACCCTGCCGATTGAGGTGTTTGGTGCCCCGGTTGAGGAGAGGAACCCGGGAGACGAAGACGACGACGGGGAGGATGAGGGTTTGCCAGACGACGATGACGAGCTGGGCGATGACGAGGAGTAATAGTACTTTTATTGTATTCCAATGTACCGGCTATTTGTAGTTGCCGGCTTGCCAATGGAATCTCATGCGTTAAAAATGGTTGATACATCACGCGACGAAGACAACAACGGAGAGGATGAGGGTTCTCCAGACGATGATGACAAGCTAGGCAACGACGAGGAGTAATACTAATAGTACTTTTATTGTATTCTTATGTACCGGCTATTGGTAGTCGCCGGTTTGCCGATAGGATCTCGTGCGTTAAAAATGGTTGATACATCACCTCTACCATTGAATTTTCAAGCGCGCGAGGCGCGAGGGCAAACGAAATTGTGCACAGGAGTCCCGGTGAGATTCAAAATGGATGAGGTATTGCTGGCTGATGGCGGGAGTGCCCAGGTAATTGACAGGAGGCGCGGGAGGGCGCATATGATTGACAGGAGGCAGTGTCTGCTGCGATGCTCACAAGTCAAATGCTATTGATGGGAAACGGGTGAGTTTCCGGGAATAGCGGTCATTGTCGCGATGATGGGAGTGTTTTGATTTCAAAGCTGTTCGAAATGTGATGGGAAATGTGTTTCTAGCGAGATTTTTGATGGGAACGCTCTGTTTTCCCAAAGTAGCACGGATAGGCCTTTTTTATTAATATTCACAGGGGATGGGATCAATACTGCAAATGCCGTGGCCTGCTGAAAACATTGGACCAGTACTGTTAACCATAAGAGGGAGGGCATGGACTTTACGGGCACATTGCATTGCAGGTATAGTTTACTGATCAGTGAAAAACTGTCCGAATTGCAATGTGCCAAACAGTAGGAACTGGGCACATTGCAATACGGTAGCTTCCCTTAGTGCCGACCGCCGCCTGACGTGCACCTCAGTAATGTGTGCTCCAAAATCCACGAAGAAATAACCAATAAATCCAGTGCAAATGGGTGACCCCGGAACACCCAAAGCGCCACCACGCGCCTACCCGCCCCGCCTCGCGCACCCGACGTGATGGCCGACGTCGGCACGCCTCCTGAACCCACCGTCCAAAAATCACAAGAAAATCACCAATAAATCGGGGGTAAATGGGTGACCCCGGATCACCCGAAGCGCCATCACGCGCCGCGTCGCCTCGCCTCGCGCGCCCAACGTGATGGCCGATGTCGGTGCGCCTCCTGAACCCGCCACCCAAAATCCCCGGAAAAATAACCATTACATCGAGTGTAAAATGAAGAGTGCAGGATACTTAACACACCACTGCGCACCCGCTGCTGCCGCCTCGCGCGCTCGATGTGATGGCTGATGTCGATGCGCCTCCCCAACTTGCGGTCTAAAATTCTCGAAAAAATACCCATTAAATCGGGCATAAAATGGTAAGTGTGGGACACCCCATGCGCCACTGCGCGCCTGACACCCCGATGCACGGCTGACGTCGGCGCGCCTCCCAAACCTGCTGTCCAAAAATCCTGCCTAAAGAGGGGTTGGATAGCTTTTCCAAAGCTGCCTTTTGACACCCTACTTCAGCCGGTGGTCCAACCCTGGCACCGTCAACCCCCGCGCCTTGGGCTGTGTACAGTCACGTAAGGCTATGCATAAAATTGGTAGATACCCTCACATGATTGTCCCTGCTCACCATCCATTAAAAAAATAGGTAGATATGGTTGGACCTTGTATGATCTTCATGGTGGGTGCTGCCGTCACCATCCAAAGCTGTCCCATCAACAAAGAACTTCACCTAAACATGACTCAGCCCCTGCCAGCTCCTGCTCTTGTCCCTTGTCAGCCTCCTTTATCTCCATCACTAAGCCTTTAATTCACCCACCCCTGCCATCCCGCCACCCTGACAATGGACATAGACTCATCCTCTTTTTGCTTCACATCTATTGCCACCAGACCTACAGCTGCTCTAGCCCAGAGCTGCTGATTAAAATTTGTAGAGATGACTCTCGAAGATTTTCATGATTTTGGAAGAGGTATCAACAGTTTGACCAATGACCTTCCTTTTTGGGCACTACCGCTTTGCTTCCCAAAAAGGCAATTTTTCGATATCCGGCCTTCCCTGGCGCATAATTCGGGCATATTTGTTGTTGTATGACATCTCCAGAATCATTCTATCATACAGGAGAGTATGTTGCAGTCCACTAAAAGGGTGAAAGTAAAATCTCATTAATTATGTTCCACCCTCGATATCTTGGGGAGATACAGCTTAAATTGGATCAGAATACATCAATTTCTTATCACGGGCTCTTTGAAAGCCCTGGCATGATTTAGGATTTTCCTATGCTGGAGAACATTGTGATTTGTTGTGATTTGGCGTTATAAGAAATTGCACTGTGACACCATCAGGCACCCCTTCATGATTAGGCTTATTCAAAAACAGAACTTTCTGGGTTGGCTCATACTGTTGATCAAGTCTCCAACCAACATCAAGGGGTGTCCATACCTGACCTTTTAATGTGATCTTAGTTTGTACCCATATTCACCTCATTCAGCACACCACAGGGCCATGAGCAAAGGCCTGAGGGCCCCTCATGACCCTTCCAGACTATATGAACAGGTTTCAGGTAAAATCCCTGCCAATATGTGATGGGGAAATCCAAAATAGACAAATGCCACTTTTTGCTTATTCCATGAATAGGGCACTAAGAAGACCATATTTTGTCCTTCAGGCACCCATACCGGCCAGGGACAACCAATTACTTCCATATTTTTGAAATTCTGTCTCAGATGTACGTCTGAAGTCAAAAGATGAACATAGTTTGTACCGTAAATATGTTAAAGCTCTCAAAAGCTTGACGCGTTCGCGACGAAATCAGTAAAACATAAACTTCATTTTATGTGGATGTCAGGTGGACTCAATTATTTACAATATCATACAACAAGATTATCCAAGTCCTCAGAAAAAAAAGGGGCCTGTATCGCAGTGGTTTGTGGGTTGAGGGAATATTTCCTGCTTCATCGGACTTGTATCCGAAGGCGTCGGCCGAGCCCTCGGACATGTCTCAGCTGCACAATTTCGGCTTCAATTTTGGTCCAGAAAGGATGAGAAAATTCGATTAAATTGGAGGAGGGAGGGAGGGATACAAGATATCAAGATATAAGGAATGTATGTACTAGGATACTGAGTTTTGGTCTTGTTATTCCCCTCCGTTTTCTCTACTGTACTTTTGACTGGTTGACGTATCCAAGCTGTTTGGGTTCTGAATTCGGAGGAGAAGAGAAGAGAAGAGAAGGTTGTTACCGGTACAGCAATAAAATCGACAAGCAAGATAAGTTGGGCTTCAAATTCATGAATAAGAATGACAAAAGGGATATTCGCTGCCAAAGATGTAGAAGCTGGCGGTTGGGCTACTCGTTGTGTGTGACAGTGGGGTGGCTGCAATTAGAACAAGTCTTGAGATGGGAGGGAGGGTCGGTGGATGACGCTGGGTATCTTGAGGAGGAGGAGAGGAGAACAAGAGGAGGCTTCGATGGGACACACAGATGAAAGAAATGCAAGGACAGTGGCAAAGCACCGAGTTCAGATCTGTATAAAATGAAAGAAGTGACCTGAACCCCATACACAGAGTCTGCCGTAGTTCCAAGTTCGGATCTCAGTCTCTCTGGTGGTTTATTGGGGCTCAAGTAGGGGAGAGGAAGAAGTGGGTCATGAATAAAAGAGGCGCGGTGGAAAGGAGAAAGAGGAACTAGCTTCAAGTGGGTCTGTGTCACCTCATTGCCATCTAAGTAAGACACATTAAAAAGGGGTCTCCAGGAGAAAATGAGGCCAGCAGATTGAAGGGTAAGTTGACCTGGGCTCAGGAGAGGGGTAGCAGAAAGATTGGGAGGTGAGGGAAGATGGATGCAAGATGGATGTCGTGGTGGCAGGAAGAAGGGCTCTAGCGCGATCTGGGGTCATGTGATGATGTCACACAGTGTGACATGCGATAATGTTGAGTTTTCTTTGAATTTTCAACCTGATTTGGTTGACATGAGGGACTGTAGGACAGGCATTCTGTAGAAATTTAAGGATTCCGCTATTCTCAAATTTATCTGTATCTTACTTTCATTTTCTGACCCCTTTTCACTGATCCTAGAAGGAATGCCAAGCACGTCAGCACATGGGGTGTCCCGCACTTCTCATTTTATGCCCGATTTCATGGTTATTTTTCCCGGGATTTTGGGTGGCAGGTTCAGGAGGTGCACCGACTTTGGCCATCACGTTGGGCGCGCGAGGCGGGGCGGGGCGGCGTGTGATGGCGCTTTGGGTAATCCAGGGTCACCCATTTACACCCGATTTATTGGTTATTTTCTTGTGATTTTTGGACGGTGGGTTCGGGAGGCACGCCGACGTCGGCCATCACGTCGGGCGTGCGAGGCGGGGCGGGGCAGCGCGTGGTGGCGCTTTGGGTGGTCCGGGGTCACCCATTTACACCGGATTTATTGGTTTCTTCGTGGATTTTGGAGCACACATTACTGAGGCGCACGTCGGGCGGCGGGCGGGGACGGTGCATGATGGCGCGCTTGTCACATTTCAATCACATTATTTGCATCACATTTATTATGTATTTTATTTGTATTTTATTGCCATTTTCTCACCCGACAGCGGCGGCGACGGGCGCAGTGATGAGCGCGGTGATGACCGCACTGATGGGCTTGATGTTGGCATGGCACACACCGCCACATAGTCAGCCAGAAACCTCTAAGTCCCCGACCTACCAATATAGCACAGTATAGCGCGGAGATATACCGAGGTATAGTGCGGTTTATAGCGCAGAGCGGTGGCTAACTTTTTGAACCTCTCCTTAGGCTTTCCATATCGGGCTATATGACACATCTAATTAGCGTCGTTATGTGGGATTATTAGGTGCCTTTTATAGGGCCCAGGACGTACAAAAAATGACTACCGACTATCTGCCCGAAGTCCTTCCTAAAGAGGATACTATAGCCACCATCATCAATCTCGACCCTGTACCTTATACACCACATTAAACAAGGTTGCCTTTTTAAGTTTTATCATGACATATTTGTTGAAGTCAAAGCCCTCCGTGCACCGTCGTGGTCTGGATCAAGCAGCAAAGCTCCCGTGCATTCTGATCAAGCTACGGCTAAATACATGGGAAGACCGGGCCGGATTTCCTACTCAACACTCCCCATCGCGCAAAGGACCGATGTGTCCGAGCGCGACCATGCCCGAAACCTTGTAAAGCACCTTCACACATCTCCCAAGGATGTTTTGGCCAATGCGGGGCCAGACCAAAGAAATAATTTGACTGCCTGCGCACCTTCGCGCAGATCATGGCCCATTCCCAGTCCTCCCGTCCTCCAGCATCATCCCAACGACGCCGTGAAGGAACACTGCAAATATCCCTTCCATCTGACATCCGACGGCACAGCAGGAACACTGTGAATATCCCGCCGTCCGACCGCATCTGTCACAATCAAGACCTCGCGTCCAACTATACAGAGATTGGGGAGTGCGGTGCTAGTCTCGAGAAATGAATTGAATAAAAGGCTAAAGACTACAGGCCACTAACTACTCTACTTATACTAAATATCGAACCGTGTAAACTTGTATGCTATTATGAATTCCATGTGTATCCGGTGTGTAAACCATCCCTTAGCAACATGTATTCCAGAATGTTCTTGTACCGTGTGTCCGCCATGTGTTATGACATCATGGATATTATTGTCTTGGCGTCTAGCCGGCATTCTCCCAATCTTCCCACGATGTGTCAATAGGCGCTCTGATAATAGATAACGGCGTTGGAGCGATTAGATTGGGGTCAAATCGTGGCATTACCCCCCCTCTAGGATCGACGTCCTCGTCGATGGTGACGAATGCTCCGGTTTCGGGTATAAATAATTTCTTCGTCGAGTATTCTTGCGACTCCTCGCGGCATTTATAACATTTTACTAAATAATCCCAATGACCCTTCGGGAATATCGGCAACGCGCGGATTTCTATGTCATGCTTCTTGTTGTACTCGTTTAGAAGCTTATCTGTGTTCGTCAAATTCCGTCGTGGTTCCCACGTCCGCTCCGCCAGCGGGTAATTCTTCCACTTGATTAAATACTGGTATCCGCGACCGCGCCTGCGGTGCTTCAATATCCCCTCCACTTTGTACTCCTCGTGGCCGCTCACTATCTCTGGAGCGGGCTGATCCTCTCTCCGGTGTGCCGGGGGCTCCACATACGGCGTCAAGAGCTTCTCGTTGAAGACCAGATGTGACTTGTCCGTCTCCAAAAGTCTCAACTTCCATGCCGTTGCCCCGACCTTCTCCATGATCTCATACGGTCCTAGCCGGAGATCATCCAACTTCTTTGTCGGTCAATCTGTGGTAATATCCTTGGCCTCGAGCCACACTCGATCTCCGACTTTAAATAGAGGCGCCTCGCGCCTGTGTGCGTCATAATATTTTTTCATTGTTTTCTGGGTTTTTTCCAGCGCAGCTGCCGCCTCATCACGGATCTTTTTCATTTTCTCAGCAAAGTCGAATGCGGCCTCGTTCCGCGATTCGACTGCATTTTCAATCCCTTTCCAAGGGTGTAGTCCGGTGTTTATACAAAATGGTGACATGCTCGTCGACGAGCTCGCCTTATCGTTGTGAGTAAACTCGGCCAAAGCGAGCCACTCTGCCCAGTCCGACTGGCGATAGTTTACATAAATACGGAGATATTTCTCGATCTCCTGGTTCATCCATTCGGTCTGGCCGTCGGTAATCGGATGGTCCGCCGTCGATGGGTTCATTTCTATGCCGAGGAGCCGTTTGAGCTCCTTCATGAATCCCGAGATGTATCGCGTGTCTCGATCCGGTATAATTTTACGGGGAACTCCGTGGTATCTAACCACACGATCCCGGGTCAACCGGGTGACACCTTCCGATGTCAATTCCATATTTACTGCCTCGCAGTGGATCATCTTCGAGAATGTATCCACCCAGACTTGGATAGCGTTAAAGCCGTTGCTAACCGGCAACGGCCCGATAAGGTCCATAGATATGACTTGCCAAGGTCCTTCCGCAATCTGGTGCGGGTTCAGCTTCCCCTGTTGGTAGTACTTGGTACCTGTGTACCGTCGTCCTCTGGCATGGCTCGCATGCTTTAATATATATAGCGACCTGGTTTCTTAAACGAGGCCACCAATAATTACGCTCAATCATCTCCTGGGTCCGATTCGCTCCGGGGTGTCCCAGCAGAGCGTTATCGTGGTGCAACCCGATAATCTTGTCTCGCAACTCCTGGTTGCGTGGTACATATATAAGACCATTATAATAGATAAGGTTGTCGATCTTTTCCCATCCGGGAAGTTTCTGTTGTAGCACCAGCTTTACACTCTTGTCTACTTTTTTCTCGGCTTTGATCTGTGACATGATCTCGGCCTCCGGTCCTTCTAAGATGATCTCCTGAGATCGGAAATATTCAGGCTTGAGAAGAACAACATTCTCGTTGTCATTCTTCCCTTGATCGTGGTCCGCCCGGCGGGATAATAAATCAGCTTTTTTGTTTAAGGCCCCGGGCCGGTGTGATAAAGTAAAATTGTATTCAGATAGCTCCACTATCCATTGTGCTTGTCTCCGATTGACCTTTTGAGGGGCCGTAAAATACTGCAGGTTTTGATGATCCGTCCAGATCTCAAATGTTTCCCGTGCTCCCATCAAGAGAGATCTCCACTCCTCCAACGCAAGCATAATCGCGAGCATCTCCTTGTCGTAGATCTCGTAATTTCGCTCCGTCTCATTCAACCCGTGGGACTGGAAGCCCAGTGGGCGCCACCCCCCCTCTTGCTCCTGCTCGAGCACAGCTCCCGTCGCTCCTTCCGACGCATCGGCCTCTAAACGGAACTTGCCGTGGTCTAGGGGAAGTGCCAGCACTACGTCATCCGCGATCCGGTCCTTTAATTTCTGGAACGCGGCCTTCTGCTCCTCTCTCCAAGAGAAGCCCTCCTTCCCTGTCAACCGTGTGAGTGGCTTGGCCACCTCACTATATCCCCGCACGTCGCCGGTAGAAGTTCGTGAACCCTAAAAATGCCTGAACCTGCTTGAGGTTCTTCGGTTCCGGCCACTCGGTGATCTCTCGGATCTTCACCGGGTCCATCCGCATGGAGTTATGTCCAATAATTACGCCAAGATACTCAATCTCGACCCGCTCAAACTCGCATTTCTGCGGCTTTAAATACAATTCGTTTTTCTCGAGTATCTCCAATACTCTTTTTACGATTACACGGTGCTCTTCCAGGGTATCCGTGAAAATAAGAATATCATCGAGGTAGACGATGACTTTTCCTTCGTTAATCAACTCGCGAAGAATGTCGTTCATCATCGTCTGGAAGGTGGCCGGTGAATTTGTCAAGCCGAAGAACATCACCAGCGGCTCGAACAGGCCGCGGTTGGTTCTGAATGCCGCCTTCCACTCGTCTCCCTCTTTAATACGAATATTTATCCCCAGCGAATATCTAGCTTCGTAAAGATCTTCGCGCCTCGGAGTTTATTAACCAGCTCCGAGATCAGCGGCAATGGATAACGGTTCTTGATCGTCATCTCGTTAAGCTTCCGATAATCCTGTACCGGTCGAAGGCTTCCATCCTTCTTTTTAATAAAAAAGAACGCCGAAGCCATAGGCGACTTTGACGGTCTGATCCGCCCGCTCTTCAAGTTCTCCTCCAGGAACTTGGTCAGCTCTCCCTGCTCCGTCTGCGACAATGGGTAGATCTTGCAATCGACCGCCTTGGAGCCCGGCTTCAATTCGATCACGTGATCCCATGGCCTCTTTTCCGGGAGTCGATCAAACGACTCCTTCACGAACACCTTGATGTACTCGCGACACTGTTCCGGAACCGCGTCCTCCGTCATCTTCTCCTTGCCTCTATCTGCCGCCTCCGCCATCTGCTGCGCCTGGGTCCCCTTTACACGCAAGTCTATATGCTCTGCAAAATCAACCATCAAGATTGACTCGCCCTCTGCGAGCGCTTCCTCCGACTTCCAGCCCTCCATCGTCTCAGTGCCTTGCATGTTGCACTCTGACGGGCATCGACTGAAGGTTATCTTTTGGGACCTCCAGTCGATGTCTGGGTTATGTTTAAATAACCAGTCGTATCCGATAAATATTCGGGCCTTGCCGAGGTTCGTAACGAGGAACTTCATTCGTTCCCGATGGAGTCCTACTCCCATAATTAATTCTACGTAATGCGTGATGCGCCCTCCAAGGTTTTCGGATCCATCCGCATTTCATGCTATTATTTTCTGGTCGAGCTCTCGGAGCTCGAAGTTTTCTGCTTTCGCGTACGCTTTGTCAATGCACGTGGTAGTGCAGCCGTTGTGCAACAAGGCTTTGACCCGGCGTGTTTTCCCCGTGTCAGGAGCCATCAGCTCTACTGCCACCAGCATCTCACGATGCTTCCGCTGCTTCTGGAAGTCCCGGAGTTCCTGCGCCAATCGGTTCTCGTTTATACCGAGTGCGCGTCGTGCCAACCACCTGGCTGCCTCCTGCTTCTTGAGTCCGAATGGGACTCGTGTCTTGATCCCTTTTGGCACTTCCTCCCGTCCTTGGGATTGAGCCATCGCGGCATCGCCGCCCTTTTTATCCGCACTATTTTTCTCACTGGTTTGGGTTCCAGGGGCCTTTTTGTAAGCGCTCCAGCGCTGGTTCTGCTCGTTTAATTTACGGTTTTTAATATTGCGAACTCAATTCTGATTCTCTAAAATACATATTTGTTTTTGTTTTTCTACACTGTCTACTACTATATTGTCCTTTGTACGTAAAGCGGTGCGTTGTTTTATATAATTTATAAATGAATCCTTGTTCTCAATCGGCTCTGCTTCAAGCAGAGTATATTTATTCGTGGGAATGGGAGTGCATGGGGTGGGGGGTGCCGATTTGGCCGTGATCGGGACCCTCCTGAAAAATCCTGGCCATACTTGGTCCGTGCTTGTTCGATGAGGAATTTAAAGTCCTCCTCGGACATCTCGTCGGTCCGCAGGCTGCGGACGTTAACCTTTCCACGCTCCCGGCGTGGCTGCAGGCATTCGCGCGCCATGTGGCCTTCTCCACCACAGTTGTAGCACTTGAAGGGTTTCCCCTTCGTCTGCGAAGCATCAACGTCCATTGGGGCCGTTTCCCGGGCGCAAGCTTCTTTGCCAAGTTTGGCGCGGTCCCCCTATTATTACTGCCGCTGGGGCGGGCGGGGTCGGTTTTGCGGGAATCCAAAACGAGGTCCCGGCGGCCTTCGGCTGCTGCGCCTTGCGCATTCGCTGCCGCTCCAGGATGCGACTGATCGTCAGCATCCTCTCCTTCATTCCGGCGTAATAGTCCGGAATCTCTATACCCCCGGCATACAGTTGCACGCGAACCTCTTCATTGACGAGGTTCTCTAGGTTCTCACACAGAAACTGGTCGTGGGCTCCTGCGTAGTCATGCGGGTCATACCCCGCCTCCTCTGCGTTCAATTCAAACGCCTGAATGAAGTCCGCCAGGGCGGTCTTCCCTTGCCTCGTCGTCGTGAGGCGTATGTACGCTGTCTGGCGCACATTGTGGTCTTTGAACGTCCTGGCTAGGTCGTCCAAGAATTTCTTGAAGGCATAGCCTTCGGGTAACTCTCCGTCCTCGTCGAGGGTTCGCTTGCGCCAATTCCGGACCCAGTTGGACGCCGGGCTCGGGGCGCCATCTTTGCTGCCGAGCAGTGATATCGTGAAGGCAATCTTTGCCTTCGGGGAGTTGAATTCCGTGTCGTATGCCCAAATATAATTTTTAAGGGCGTCGTTCCAAGTATCCCACTTGGATTTGTCGTTCCCGTCGAAGTGCGGCGGAAGGGAAGCGAGCGTGATCTTTGCAGATCGCGGGGTCGCAAACATGTATGGGTCGGGTTGGGGTTGAGGGCGATACCTCGGCGGGGTTCTCGGTAGGGGCTGGGGTTCCTCCATTTGCACACTAGGTGCACGGGATCCGGTGTGGCTATGTCTCGGGGATGCGGGGCGAGACATGTCGGTGAATGTGGGGAAGGAGAAGTATAGGGAGGGGTCGTGGGTGGTGGAGGTAGGGGAGTGCGCAATAGGCGCGGGTGATAACGGCGGCGGGGGTGAAGGCGGGGTCGGGGTGGACTCGGATGAGTCGGTCGAGGGTGCCTGATAAGAAGGGCTGGCGAGGGGTGCGCGGAACGTCGCGGCTTGTCTTGGTCCGCACTAGGCGGTTGGTGGGAATTGGGTCGGGTCTTTTGCAAATAGAACTACCCCGGGTCTTCTACGACACACCCGACGATAGCGAGCCGGCCCCCTCCGAAGAGATGACGGTACTCCTGCGACTGCTATTGTTCTGGGACGGACTCAACGTTTCCCGTAGAACAGTGTCTGTCTATTGTAGTGGACCGACAACAATTTGTTGTGGGGTGGAGGATAGGGAAGTGATGTTTTGAACGAGTGCGCAAGAGGCGCGAGAAAGGGAAATGGTTATGCTTACGCAAATAGTGCGCGTGTGGTGGGTTTTGGTAATGAGCACGCAAGTAGTGCACGAAGGTGAAGGTTGGTTGGGTAGGGCGGTACGAACGGTAAGAGGGGTAGCCTTTTATTATGTCACAATCAAGACCTCGCGTCCAACTATACAGAGATAGCGGATTGGGGAGTGCGGTGCTAGTCTCGAGAAATGAATTGAATAAAAGGCTAAAGACTACAGGCCACTAACTACTCTACTTATACTAAATATCGAACCGTGTGAACTTGTATGCTATTATGAATTCCATGTGTATCCGGTGTGTAAACCATCCCTTAGCAACATGTATTCCAGAATGTTCTTGTACCGTGTGTCCGCCATGTGTTATGACATCATGGATATTATTGTCTTGGCGTCTAGCCGGCATTCTCCCAATCTTCCCACGATGTGTCAATAGGCGCTCTGATAATAGATAACGGCGTTGGAGCAATTAGATTGGGGTCAAATTGTGACAGCATCCCAATGACACCGGCGGAGGACAGTGCGAATATCTCCGCCCAACGTCCAATGGCGCTCTTGCCAACCTGGGCCAGTGTCGGCAGCGTAAATGACCACCCGCGCACCCTCGCGCAGGCCTGTGTTCGGTCCAGCCTTCCCTTGACCTCCCGGTCCGGTCCTTCAGCAGCACCTGTTTGGCACTGGGGCGTCATCCCAACGCCCGTCTGGCACTGGGACATCATCCCAATGCCCGTCTGGCACTGAGACATCATCCCAGCGCCCGTACCTGCCACCCTGTCCATTGTCCATCGGCACCCCTCCCTTACCTCCCCTCAACCATGTGCATCCTCGGGACTTCAACCCTGGACTGTGCACGTTCTGGGGAGCCAGGGTGATCTTTCCGCTGCCATAGGTCCACTCCATCCCATTCGCCCTTAGGTTTCCCTTGGTTGCCCCTATCCCTATACTCCCCCTTGCGAAAATCCCAGTTTCCCGGCAAATTGGCAAGACAGTGAGAGTCAAGGGAGAAGGTGCAGTGGTATCCAGTATTAGGGTGAAATGCGAAGAGACTGCATGAAGCAGCCAGATTATCCAGGTGCAAGGAACGACAGGGGCTATCAGCAGGGAGCCCAAATGCTGCACCACCGTGCCCAACCCGGGGCGTAGACTTGTAGGCCGCCAACTCGAAGGGCAATGTTGGTGAACTCTGACTGCGAATCTGTTTAAGTCGCAGCGCTCCGTGCACCATCGTGGTCTGGATCAAGCAGCAAAGCTCCCGTGCATTCTGATCAAGCTACGGCTAAATACACGGGAAGACCGGGCTGGATTTCCTACTCAACAATATTGGCCACCTTTTCAGCTCAAGAGTCTTCACATAGCCCAAGAGGCCCACTAAGAGTCTTCAGACCATCAGCTATGACCCTGTGGCATTTTGAATATGGTGAACAAAAGTATAACATATGACTACATTACATCATAAGGTATGGTGTCCTGAGCGTCAATTGTGCACTTTTCTACTATACTTACCTGATAAAATCCCAAAAGGATTCTTTTGGGATATATCACATTGTGGAGGAGTGTGTCATAGGCCTAAATTGAAATTCCCTTGCATGGCCAAATTGCAATGTTTTCATCATCACAATCTTGCACACCACCTGGAGGGTGGCCTAGTAGCCCAAGGGGACAAGGGGAGATATCCAGGTATGTATTGTGGTCAGAACACAAGTCATTAATTTCCCCCATTTTCACCCTATCAGTGCACTGTAATAGGCTCTACTGTACTCCAGTTGACTTTGAAGAACCTATAAGACTTTGCGTACAGGGTTAGATCATTCAAAACGGTTGAATTATAAGCCTAAGAGCGACTGATGTTGGTAATTTCCTTTTTGGGACAAGGAGTGCAAAATGTACCCCCCCTACCACGATGGTGTGACCCCGCACCACCTATACCCTTGTGGTGTCTACCGACCACCACACATAAGCACTGGTTTGTCTACCAAAAGGTCATGGAGTACCCTATACACTGCGTGTAGCACGGGTTTGTCTACCAAAAGGTCGCGGGGTACCCTATGCACCACGCAAAGCACCAATTTGTCTACCAAAAGGTTGCGGAGTACCCCATACACCCCACGTAGCATGGGTTTGTTTACCAAAATTGCCCAGAGTACCCCCATAGTACCCTATACCCCCCCTATACTACCACGGTGCCTACTATCCACTGCACCTACCCCATACGTACTCCCCCTCCACCTCAAATGCGTTGAAAAGAGTAAAAAGTACCCCTAAAAACCTGTGGGGTGAGCAGAGTGAGGTACCCCAGCCAAATTTTAGGACCCTTCCATAACCTTAGGGGGTACAAGAGCGCGGTGGGGCGCTCCACGCCCCACCACTTCGGTCCACCATTAAAAGAAGCATCAAAATAAAAGCTGTTGAGCCTGAAAATAAAGCTGTTGAGTAACGGCAAAATCACCTAAAAACTACAACTTGGCTCTCGAACTACCGGTCCTCATCCTTGGAAGTACATTCATGTGATCTTGGACAAGCATGACTACTCGTTGGCGTAATAGGCCTTGGAAAGGGTGTAAGGTGTTAGATAGGGTTAGTAGTTGTAAGTTGGTTAGGCCTAAGGTTTATTACATCATTGTCTTTAGCATATATAGCATTTAGGTCTGTTTCCCAAGCACATGTTTCAACACCCCCAGTAATCTGCACATGATGCCCTGCAAGTGAGGGTTGAGCTTGCCTGCCAGTGGCAAAAGTGTTTTGAAAAAGCTGAACAAAAAACCTGAAAATTTTGATTAGGACAACATTAGAGCGAAGTACAAGTATACACTAAATATCTGGTCGTGGTTTGGGCTATCACATTGTGATACACACCCTCTGTGGATGAAAAACGCAAATATGTGCTATGGAGACACACAGAAAAAGACATGCCAAAAGCCTTGTGATACACTCAAGCGCGGCAGAAATCAGCAATCAAATGACTCACGGAGGACTTCAGCATGACACCTTATTTTCAGATAAGAAGCTCAGGTTACATGGGAAGCACTGTGGCCACACCCAAGGAATCTCAATATGGCCCGACCTTAATTTGAACAGGGCCCTCACGGAGAGCCACTTATAATACCTACGATCACTGGGTGCTCTACCAACTGTGCTATCGGGACCTTGATTCCTGAAGGACCGGTAACTACAAGATATGATCAGCTGAGAATGAGACACGGAGGATTCTCATGAATTGCTACAGCAAGTTTCGAGCTACGGAACCAGGTAAACGTAAAAGTCCGTGCAACAGGCTCCCATTGAACTTCACGGAGGGCATGTGGAGATCTATGCTATGAGGCAGGAAAGGTGGTGCAATGAAGGCTCCGTGAATGTCAGCGACGACCCTAGGTCAGCCTGATGTTGGCTTTTGGCAGAGAGCCCGACTAGGACTTACCCCGGCGTAGGTGACCAAGCATCGTGCTCTGTTTCACCTGTCTTTCCCGGATAACAGAGTAGACTGCCTTAACCTTGTTTTCCTCTTTATAAAATTATGCGTGTCTGTCTGTCTGTCCGAAGCCAGTGCTTTGCACGAGGTAGTTCCTGTCAATATACTCCACCATCACTCAAGGGTAAACAAAGAATGAATTGAAAAAGTGTGTACATAAAACGATGTATGTTTCATGGAAGGTTATATGACATTTAATGAGAGTGGCATTGTGTCCACTCAGGACCATGAACAAAATTAGCATAAGAGGGCCTTGTTGATTGCGTATGAATCACCATTGTGTGATTTGGGTACCAAAAACCAGTTCTATATTGACTTGGAAGCCAGAAGAGTAATATTGATGGAGTGGAGAACCACCCTTCACGAAGCTGAAAATGTGCATTGGCTGGGACATTCTAGGGTGGGAGGGTAGGCATAGAAAAGATATAAAAGAGATATTTGGATGAGCTTACCTGGATAGAATGTTCAATATCGAGGCTGGCCGGATGGGCTAAATTGCTGGAGAACTTTGCAGCCCCAGCAGGAAGTATGTGCAGAGCAGAATTAAGAGAGCCAGAGACAATGTGCTTGCCATCTGATGAGAATGCAACTGAATTGACCTCATCAGTATGGCCTTCCAACGGCGCGCTAACTGCCTCCCCTGTTACAACATCCCATATGCGCACAGTGTTATCGTCAGAGCCAGAGACAATGTGCTTGCCATCTGGTGAGAATGCCACTGAATTGACCGAGCTGGTGTGGCCTTCCAATGGGGTACCAACTGTCTCCCCTGTAGCTACATCCCATATGCGCACAGTGCAATCTCTAGAGCCAGAGACAATGTGCTTGCCATTTGGTGAGAATGCAAGTGAATTGACCGAGCTGGTGTGGCCTTCCCATGGGGCACCATCTGTCTCCCCTGTTCCTACATCCCATATGCGCACAGTGCAATCTCTAGAGCCAGAGACAATGTGCTTGCCATCTGGTAAGAATGCAACTGAATTGACCGAGCTGGTGTGGCCTTTCAATGGGGTGCCAGCTGGCTCCCCTGTTGCTACATTCCATATGCACACAGTATTATCATTAGAGGTAGAGACAATGTGCTTGCCATCTGGTGAGAATGCAACTGGACTGACCCAGTTGGTGTGGCCTTCCAATGGGGCACCAACTGCTTCCCCTGTTGCTACATCCCATACACGCACAGTTCGATCATAAGAGCCAGAGACAATTTGCTTGCCATTTGGTGAGAATGCAACTGAATTGACCCAGCCAGTGTGGCCTATCAATGGGGCACCAGCTGGCTCCCCTGTTACTACATCCCATATGCGCACAGTGTTATCATCAGAGGTAGAGACAATGTGCTTGCCATCTGGCGAGAATGCAACTGGATTGACTGGGCCAGTATGGCCCTCCAATGGGGTACCAACTGCCTCCCCTGTTGCTACATCCCACATGTGCACAGTGCAATCTACAGAGCCAGAGACAATGTGCTTGCCATCTGGTGAGAATGCCACTGAATTGACCGAGCTGGTGTGGCCTTTAAATGGGGTACCAACTCCCTGCCCAGTTGCTGCATCCCATATGCACATAGTGTGATCGCTAGAGCCAGAGACAATGTACTTGCCATTTGGTGAGAATGCAACTGACCGTACCCAGTTGGTGTGGCCTTCCAACCGGGGACCAACTGCCTCCCCAGTTGCTGCATCCCATATGCACACAGTGTGATCTGCAGAGCCAGAGACAATGTGCTTGCCATCGGGTGAGAATGCTACTGAAAACACCAAGCTGGTGTGGCCTTCCAATGGGGCCCCAGATGCCTCCCCTGTTGATACATCCCATATGCGCACAGTGCAATCTGCAGAGCCAGAGACAATGTGCTTGCCATCAGGTGAGAATGCAACTGAATTGACCGAGCGGGTGTGGCCTTTCAATGGGGTGCCGGCTGGCTCCCCTGTTGCTACATCCCATATGTGCACAGTGTTATCGTCAGAGCCAGAGACAATGTGCTTGCCATTGGGTGAGAATGCAAGTGAATTGACTGAGCGGGTGTGGCCTTTCAATGGGGTGCCAGCTGGCTCCCCTGTTGCTACATCCCATATGCGCACAGTGCAATCTATAGAGCCAGAGACAATGTGCTTGCCATCGGGTGAGAATGCAACTGAATAGACCGAGCCAGTGTGGCCTTCTAATGGGGCACGAACCAGCTCCCCTGTTGCTACATCCCATATGTGCACTGTGTGATCATGAGAGCCAGAGACAATGTGCTTGCCATCTGGTGAGAATGTAACTGAATTGATTGAGCCGGTGTGGCCTTCCAATGGGGCACCAACTGCCTCCCCAGTCGCTACATCCCATATGCGCACAGTGTGATCTGCAGAGCCAGAGACAATGTGCTTGCCATCGGGTGAGAATGCCACTGAATTGACCAAGCTGGTGTGGCCTTCCAGAACACCCATTGTAGCTGGCCACTTCTCCATCTTTCCTCTTGTGATTGATAATAAATTGGGAAATTGTGACTGAAACCTCTTCCGAACATATGACTCTACAGGTGCCAGTGCCAAAGCAGAGATGTAAATGTGCGGAGCACTCTGACTAATAGCTGGGCCAAAAAATGTTATGAATCTCAGTGCATCTTGGGTGAATGGCAGAATTGACTGGTCCTAATGTCCTTTTAGTCTCACCGCAAAATCACTAGAATGGATGTCCCTAACCTGTGTCCATGAAAGAAACTCCGACAAAGCTCTAGGAGCGTTTCTTACCATCTTCAGTAAGCTCAAAACCTCAAGCCAAAAGAGCAGTTTTACCACCAGGAAATCTTTCACCGCATTTGAAACTTTATAATCAAAAGTTGTTCCTTTCAGATGATCTCCCCAAAACAGACATGCATATCGCAGATGGTTTGGAATATAGGCCTTCAATTTGTCCATGATATCAGGCATGTCAGCATTGCGTAAATGTGATGAAGGTAGCTTGCAGATGTTGAATTCCAATCCATTCTGCATGACTTGCATCAAGTCCAACATTGTGGCATATTGCTGTTCCTCAGTGCCACAGAGGAGATCTGATCTCTTGTCTTGGATTTTGGATGACATATACTCCTGAAAAGACAGATGTATGACCTTGATAGTGCCTTCATTGTTTTCTGGAACTCGAATAATTGCACTCAGCGGGTCCAACACCCTTCTGACATCTTCCTCCGGTATTTGAAGCAATTCTCCCAGACAGTGTGCATTCAGAGGTTCAAAGAGGTTCAGAATTGTGCTCAGAATTCTTTTGGCATTGTCATAGAACCTTTGATCAAGCTTGTCTCCATCCTGTGGTTGACAGATGGCTGCATCAACAATATGGAGATATAAATCATCCAGGTCCCGAAGTCGCTCTCCCTGATAGAGAAGATTGTCAAGACAGACTTGGGGGTGTGCCTTGTACTGTCTCCCATCAACATAGCGAACCACAGTGGCAGCAAAAATAAAGAGCCCATCTGCACGTGTGGTAATCAAGTCCACATCCTGCGTTTTGGGTCTCCACCTGTTGTGTGTCTTTGAGCCAAGACTGTCCAATGATGTCCTGACATAGAGTTGGATGTCATTTACCACAGTAGGTTCATGATTGTCAAGGATGATTGGGTGCATTAATGAAGACAGCCGATCAAGTTTGATAAACGATGGAACCTGAGGCCGTCCAGTAAGGAAGAACCGAATATGAGTTGGTATCTGATCAATGCTTTCTGAGAGCCATGTGAGAAATTGGCGGCCATGGTCACTTCCACATTCATCTAGAGCATCTAGACAAATGATCCACGGTGTTTGGGAGGATGGCATTTGTGCAAGAATGTCTACAACCAGCTTTTGAAACTGCTGCTTTGGATCTGCAAAAAGAATCCTAGTATGGTCCTTGTGCAAGAAGTTCACAAGACGGCTTCTAAAGTCACTGCTATAATCTGCCAGTTGCAGAGCAAGAGTGGTGGGAAGAAAGTCCAGTTCTCTGCGCTCTGTATAGTAACGAGAGAAGAAGAATGATGCAGCTAGAATATAGTTTTCCTCTGCTAGAATTTGGGCCACAGTCTTTGCAATGGTTGATTTTCCGGAGCCTGCAGAGCCACTGAGCATGACTATCTGATCTGAGAAGCTGGTCAAGTGTATTAAAATATCCTTGAGGATTTCAACTCGTGTGCCTTTCATGCATGTATCTGGGGTATTTGCTGCATTGTACTGTGCTGAAATATATTTGAGGTCTGCAAGAATTGCCTTTTGTTGCATCTGGTCAACTGCCCCAGGATAAGTGTGCATTCTTGGCTGGAACTATTGAATGTGCATACCTTGTGGTGCCATGCTGGCAACATTCTTCTGGATCTCTTGGACTGATTCCGGAAGTCAAAGTCCATCAAGCATATGACATAGAAATATTCACCTTGTGCTACCATGTCTCCAACCAACTTCTCAATGGAGACAGTGCCATAGAACTACAAACAATTAGATTACATAGCTTCAAGAGCAACTGTCACAACGCTGACAGTGAAGCCTTGGATGCAGGATACTATTGAGTCCTGAATGTTTTGGATCGCTTCCTTGTCTCCTTTGCTGTCAAAGAAACGCATAAACTTTTCTCTTTTCGCTAGCTGATTGTGCTCAGTAGTGATCAGATGAAGTTCTCTGTGTGCGATGGCCAAGAATCAACAATGCATACACAAAGATTGTGTTGTAACCACACACTTTTTCAAAGTTTCCACTCTCTGCTTCAAATCGCCCCCCATGTTCGAAGAATCTACGGCATCCAGTGTATCCAGATGCTTCTTGAGCTTGACTAGATCCTCTTTGTTTCCTCGCATGGTCTGGTCATTCACTTAACATTTCAGAATGCAATTATCTCTGAGATGCCCTCACCGAAACCATCTCTCCAAGTTCTACAACTCCATTGACAACACCCTCAACACCCGGAATGCCAATGCCGGTCACAGCTGCTTTGCCTAGACGGAGTGCTGGCCTCAAGAGGCTTTGTGCCTGTTTGAGGTTGCTGAGGGCCTGCTTAAGCTTGGATTCCCTTTGTGGGGGTGCTGGAGATGGAGCCCGTGAACGCAGAAGCGGGGACATTGATAGACGAATGTAGAGGAGTGCGGCAAGAGATCTGGTGGTGAAGGGAAGAAGAGAGAGCGAGAAAGACACGAGGCGTTGCCAATATTAGCTCTAATGAATTAAGGATCACCTTTGATCAGTCAACCGGTGCTTTGCTGTCGCCGGCAAGATGCCGATGTCACTTCAGCCTATTTCCGATACATCTGTGAGTACTATCAGTTCCAATGGGTCAGAATTCTCCCAATGGGTTAGAATTCACATTATTTCTCTGTCCCCTTTGCTCCTTTTCCCCCGGAGTTTTCCGGGATTAACTCGTGTAGTACTCCTCTGTATCCGTGCAAATTCCCTAGGGAATCGAAGGGGAGGAAGGTACTGAAAAGCAGTTACCGGCTGATCAAACTCAGGCTGTTTTTGGAATACATCTATATTCTGCTTTCCCCTCTCCCCGTGAAGCCCCAGGAAAATTAGAGGGCAGTATTGGAATAACATTATCACATTTGGGTGACTCACATTTTTTTGCCGGGCGCAGATTCAACTGCAATTGAGGCGCTTTGGGAGCCATCATCAGAGGCGTGACATATACAATCCCCGCCTACATCACAGCGATCATCAACTGACTCGGCGCCGCTTCCGAGGCAGGGGAGTTGCGATCAATCAGCGGAGATTTGGATGCCGTTTGTGACATTGAGTGACTGGATGAGTCCCCTCCTATTGCAGTTGAACTCGCCCCCGGTAAAAGAATCTAAGGAGACAGAATGTGTTAAAAACTGTTCAATATCACCCTCAAATATTTTTGGAGCTTAAAGTCCGGCGGGAAAAGCAGAATATAGATGTATTCCAAAAACAGCCTAAGTTTGATCAGCTGGTAACTGCTTTTCAATACCTTCCTCCCCTTCAATCCCCTAGAGAATTTGAACGGATACAGAGGAGTACTATGTGAGTTAATCCCGGAAAACTCCGGGGGAAAAGGAGCAAAGGGGACGGAGAAATAATGTGAATTCTAACCCATTGGGAGAATTCTGACCCATTGGAACTGATAGTACTTTTCAGCATTGAAGGTCCTCTGCACTCGAAAACACCCTGTTATACATAGCACAAACCGCCACCATGGCCGATGCACCCATCCAACAAACAGCCCGACTCGCTTTCCCTCTCCCTCCCCACCCTCGTCGATCGACGCCCCACGCCAGCCACGTCAACGGTCCCCCCACGCTCTATGTCCCAGTCCCAGTCCTCCTCCCTTCCCCTCCCTCATCCATCCCCTCTCACCCCCTCGTCAAAGCACGCAACTACGGAGCCGCGCAGCACATGCTGCAAGGGTCGCATTTGGTGCCGCAAACGGCCGTCTTCGCAGCGACGTCGCAAGCGCCACACACGCCCTTCTGCGCACCCCACCCCACCCCACCCCATCCCCGTCCGGCGTCCCCTTCCACCCCATCTACGTCCACCGCATCGCCGTCGCCGTCCCCCCTCGCTCCCCTCCCTTTTGCCCCTCTACCTCCTGGTACCCCGCCCCTCCCCATCTCGTTCCTTCTCAAGTTCTAGGCACTTTACCTACTTCGCTCACAGCTGGTTGACTTGACTCGATGCCTGCACAACGCCACCGCAACCTCCGACCCGGAGGAGCAGGAGTTCGAGCGCGATATGACCGGCTCATCATTCTCGAACAGTAGTGCTCGGTAGGGCGCGGGGCCGTGCAGAGTTCGTTCACCCAAGGTCGTTCGCGCGAGTGCGGTGGGGGACTCCTTCTCCGTCTCGTCGTCGCCGCTGTGTGCGCGCCGGCTATCGGGTCGAGTCGAGTCGCGCCGCATGCGTGGCCGGCCTTGGCGCCGCGCCGCCGCATGCATATCCGAGTCCAGCGTTTACGCTCACGCTTACACTGGCGGCTTGTCCCGCGCGCCCCGCCTCGTGGCGATGAGACTCGGGTCCTGCGCTTGCCCTCATACCCATTGTACCCATGCCCCACCTCGTCCACACCTCCCTCGTCTCCCCACCCCGCCCTATCTCTCCTCGTCCCCCGCCCTCGTGTACACTGCCACACACGCGCCCGCGCTGTCAAGTTGAGTGTGCCAGATTCCGCGTGCGCCGAGCCAATCTCACCGCACTCGGCGCGGGTGGGTCTGCGCTTGCACGATGCATATAGCGTGTGCGCGTCTGCGTCGAGCCCGCCCGTGCTGAATAACGAGCGCAGTGCGGTAGCCCGGGTGCGGGAACGGCAGCGCGCGGACTTCTTCCTGCGTGCACAGTCCTCCTTGGCCTCACGTGGGCTCGGCGCGGTATTCCCCCGCGCGTTTCTGTGCAGACTCGGGAGGCGCGCGCGCCGCCGCATACATCTACGAGTCCAGCGTTGAGTCTCGCGCTCCCCGACCCCTGCCCTCGTAGCCATCTTACCTATGCCCCACCTCGTCCCCATCCCCTATCCCACCTCTCCCCACCCCAACCTATCTCTCATCGTCCCCGCCCTCGTGTACACTGCCGCACACACGGCCGCGCTGTCGAGCCGTCTGCGCCGAGTCAATCGCACCGCACTCGGCGCGGGCCGGTCTGCGCCTGCGCATTCGGATGCGGATACGGTGTGCGCACGCCGTCTGCGTCGAGTTCCCCGTGTCGAATAACGAGTGCAGCGCGTAGCCCGGGTGCGAGAACGACAGCGCGCGGACTCGTTCCTGCGCGCACAGTCCTCCTTGGTCTCACGCGGGCTCGGCTCGGTATCCCTACGCGCGTTGACAGCCGAATACCGACTCCCCGCGGAGGGGGTCATCGCCGCAGCATGCGCAGACTCGTTCGCGCCCGCTGGCGTGCATTCCCGAGCCCTGTCCCACCGCCCTATCCTCCTTCCCTCTCCTCCCACCCGAGTCGTCCGTATGTAATTCTTGAATATATTACATATTCCAAGTTATTATAAATCTACCCGCGGGATTTCTGGTGAGAACGCGCGGTTGAGTCAATTGAATGAATTGAATTAGTGCTACCGAGGCTTCGAGAATCTGTAGGACATAAAGAGCGAGGAAGAAAGAAGAGAAAAAGGCGCGGATTCGAGTGCGGGACCGGGTGATTAAATTTGGATTCGAACAAAGAGAGAATGAAGGCAGAGGTGCGTACCTCTCAACTCGCCGATCTATACTATAGCCTTTGACGCGGACTCTAGGAAATTGGATGAAGTCGAGGCAGACTTGGAACGATGATATTCAGCCTGGGTTGACGTGGTAGGCACAGGTACACGTGGGGTAGACGCACGTAGACACAGGTAGCCCAACGTAGGACCACCCTAGGTCTACGAGGGGCCTGAACGCAGTGTAGTGCAGTAATAAAATCCCTATGTCTAATTCCTCCCTCCACACAGACTCGCTTAATTTTCCTTTGCGCCTCCGCCTACTACAACTTCGCCTTTACCCCCGCCTTCTTAACAACAAACGCCACGCCCCCGCCCAGCACCACCTTCCCGCTCGTGAGATTGCGCGTCACGAACGCCACCTCGACCGTCCCCTTTGGCCCCGCGCCGACCTCCCACGCGGGCTGGTGAAGCGCACCCCGAAGAAGCGCAGGCTGCGCGGGTCGCCGCCGCCGACGGCGCTGATGAGGGCGCGCGCGCCGAAGCCGAAGGTCGAGAGCCCGTGCAGGATGACGCCGCCGAAGCCGGCGCCTTGTCCGATTTTGGGGTCTGCAAGCAAACAGTGCAGGGGTTTTAGTCAGCCAGTCGTTATTTTAGCGCCGAGTGCCAAGAAGGAGGAAGGAGGAGGAGGGAGGAGGGAGGAGGGAGGAGGAAAGGAGAAAGGAGAAAGAGACGCACCGATGTGCAGCGGGTTGTAGTCCCCGCTCAGCCTGAACACGAGCGCCTGCTCCTTCGTCGTCTGGTCGCGCACGACCCAGTCGGCCTTGCGGTCTGTCGGGACGGGCTTGCCCTGCGGCGGCCCCACGGTGTGCTTGCTGTACTTGTCGCCGGTGGCTTTGGCGCCGATGTTGAAGGAGGAGGACTGTGTTGTCGTTAGCGTCGACAATGATATACCAGGGATGATGGTGGAGGGAAGCGGGAGGAAGAAGGAAGGGGAAGGGGAAAGAAGGGGGATCAACTAACGGCGACACTCTCAGGCTCAGGCTCCGAGCTGATTGTTCATCAGTTGCGATATTGTCCCGGATGCGACACTCTGATGGGAGATCAATGCACCACCAAAGCTCTAAATTAGCTGTGAATACCCACTTCTGAGCAGTCAATAAGCAGGGTAGTGAACAGTTAGGGTCGGGGTTCGTTGGTTTGGGTTTGGGTTTGAGTTTGGGTTTGAGTTTGGGTGATTTGGGTTTGAGTTTGGGTTTGAGTTTGGGTTTGGGTTTGGGTTCAGGTTTTGGTTTAAGTTAGGGTTAGGTTAGGTGTGAGGGTTGAGGGATATTTTTGCCTCGGAAAAAGAACAAGGAAAGGTGTTGAAAGTTCAGTATTGCATGTATTTCTTGTCAATCAGGCCATCAAAGTGCCGTGATTTGGGTTGGATTTAAGCGACAGTGTCGCAGCTTGTCAGAATACGGTCACGAGTCTGAGTTTGAGAGTGTCGCCGTTGACACATCCCCAGAAAGAAGGGAAATGGACGCACATAAAGCTTAGCGTAGGGTGTCCCCTTGGGGTCGAGGAGCTGGCTCTAGATCTCCGTGGTGAGGATGATACCGCTCTCTGTTAAAAAAAAAGAAGGCTCGTCAGTCAATGTAATACATAAGTTGCTCAGGCTGGGCGTGGATGCTTACAACTATAGGGTCTTTACGATTCCCGCCAGAGCCCGGGGCGCTGAGCACGAGAGGTGGGTGGAATACGGGGGAGGGTTCTAGGCAGACGGGCGGAGCTTTTCCCTCGGTGCCGCTGGTAACGCCGCCGCCGCGAGGACCCGGAGGAGAACAGCAGCCTTGGGTTCAATGGGCGGTATCGCCTTCGCCAACGAGAAACCGTGGATGAAGTCAGCTTTTGAATCGCCCACTCGGTCAGGCGCACGCGGGCCATTCGCGCACCATCTGGTCGGTTCTTCTCAACGTTCTCGCCGGGCTTCTGACGAACGGCCTTTGGCACAGAGTGTTTGCTAGCGTACATGAGATGTCCTCCGCCGAGAACTTCTCGTATGTGGCGCCGCGCAAGAACATTGAGACGAGTTGGGAGCGTCGCTGAGACAGGGAAGGTTGGCCGGCCTTCGGGATGGTAAAGATCTTGTGCAGGAACGCGCCCAAGGTCCATCCACCGCGCTGAATTCGTTGGAGAATGCGCTCAAAGCGCCGCGCCTGTGTCAATTCGTGTTCGTGGTTTTCCGGTCAGAGTTTTGGCCCAGGATTCGCCAACTTGGACGGATGCCTTGGTCTGCATAGGTACGCTGGGGAATAACTCTCATCTCAGAAGGGGTGCTGGACGAGAAAACGCTATCCCCCCACCCCGCGCGCGCAAGTTTGATGGCCGTGATACAGATCTCCGACACTCCCACGTCTCGCTTAGGGACTTGTACACCGTCGGAGTCGACCTCCCGCCCTCCCCCGTCGTGCTCTTCGTCCCCTGCGCGCCCGTCAACGTCGGCATCGTTGCGGGCAGCTGACCCGTGCAGGGTAACTTTTAATTTACTTCAAATAAATTCAATTCCATATGTTTTGCCTTGAATTCCGACCCCGTTACGGCGAAGTTCGCCGGAGCGTGCCTGGTGAGTATTTTGCCAAATCGACGGGAAGTGAGGGATGTTCTAAGCTGTTATAATTTATGATGGTCAGTTTAGATTTTCCTGCGGGACCCCCCATGTTCTTTGAGCAGTTCAATATCACGGCGGTAAAAATGATGGAGACAAGATAAACCGATTTGGATCAGCTAACATTAAGAGACAGCGAGAAGAAGAGTCATAATCTAAGGAATATAGACACCTTGGGTGTTCCGAGTGAACCTAGCCGACGATCTATTCCCCTTTTGTCCCCATGTGGTAGGCCGAACAGTTTCTCCGTCAATCGACGTACATCAGCCCCCATTGCAGCAATGTCCTTCCCGACGTTTTGAGCCTTCATGGAGTTGAGGAAAATTCTTGCCTCTTTTGGATGGTTAACTTGCTCCTCCAAAACTGCGAGACCTGCTTTAACCTCAATAATTCTTTTCTTTACCCATTCAACACTGGAATCCTGGAGAAATAAACATTTGAGTTGTCGTTCAAACCAGAGGAATAAGGGAGGAAGGAGATTCCGTGAACTACGTACATCTTCTTCTTCATCTGCAACCACAGGCGAAGACGACAACAGGATCGGGTCGGTACCGCTACCAGACCCACGCTGTTGAACAGGAGTGTGTGGAGCGGGAGCAGAAGCAGGCAGAACCCTCTTGCGCTTTGTTCCGCGGGGAGGAGAGGGAGTCTGCTCTTTCCCCTCAACCGCATCGTCACCATCTGAGACAGTTCCGGAGTCGACCACATTGAGTTCGGATCCGTCCTTGGGGCAGAGCAGGTGATGGCTGTAAAATGGGGTAACGCGACGGCGGACCACCTCGCGGAAGAAGTTGGGATGGGGTTCGTGCAATGCCTGCACCAGATGCTTGCAGAGAAGGAAAGCATTGTATTTTTGCTGTCCACAGGTGCACGTCCAGTTCACCAGATCGACAATGTAAACTCGGTCTCCAAGAGGACGTAGCGCTAACATTTTCCAGCACTTCTTGAACGCCTTGCGTAAGGGTGTGAGTGGTGCTGCACGTCCTGGACGAAAGTCAGACTCGAATATCTGCATCTTGGCTTCGGTGTAAGGTAAAACCTCGACGGCGATGAGGTAAATGAGTTGGTCGAGGCGGGGATGAACGAAGTGGTGGAGGGTTTCATGCTTGAGATTCCGCCAGAAATTTTCCACAGACATCGTGGTGCGCCAGCACCCGATGAAACTTGGCTCCGAGGAGCGGACCCAGAGCCTGAACTTCATTGGACAGTACCACGCAGTCCACATGTAGCCCCAGACCTCACGCAGGCCACGTTGGAAATAAAACTGGTACATCTCCCACACTGCGTCGTATCGAATTTTCTCGGAGGTCCGAGTGCTGCCAGCGCGATCGGGGAGTAAGGGGTGCTCGCAAAAATGGCGAATGAAGATGCGGAGTAGCTGCTTTCGATGGGGCGCCGGGCAGAATGCATAAGTGGCGGTGGTTGCAAAAACAGTCTCGCCTGGTTCAAATATCGAGGCGGGGCCATCCCAGCTGTCGACGGCATCGGGATCCTCGTCAAGGTCTTCTTCATCGTCATCCAATGAGTCCACATAATTTTCTAGGGCGTCGTTGGTGTCTGGTGCGCGCTCAAGGCGACCGTTGAGACGTATAACAATTTTTGGGCGGGGTGGTGCAGGGACCTCGGAGGTTTGTCCGGTAAGACGAAGTTTGAGGATGGGAATAGCGGTCTGAGCAACGTTAAGATGTTCCTGTACAGTACATTAGTAAGACCCAAAGATAAATTGTCGCAGCTCCTGAGGCATTTGATTAATTGGAACGAACTCGCGGTTAATCCAATCAAACTCCTCAAATGCCGCTTCAGCATCGTAATGAGCAGGATGACGGCCCAGGATGGAGAGGCGAGTCTTGACTGCGCGAATACAGTGCCAGAAGCACAGTTGATACTTGATGTCGTCCGGGAGCTCCACAAGGAGGGTGTTAATCTCGGTGACTCTTTGTCCGATAATGCCTGCATAACGCGAATTTTCCAGACGACGGTGATGAAGTTGATGGTGGCCCGGATATATTGCTCCTTCTCATTGAGCTCGGGCTGGTTGGATTTGAGCAGGAGAAAGCCGAGGGGAACCCCGGAGCCACCAACTTCACCAAGAAGTGCAAAGCATTCGAAGCCAGCCTTATTTGTTTGGACTGAAACCAAATCAATACCGAGAAGAGAGAAGATAAGGCAAATGAACATACACGTGGAATCAAGCGCGACCTCGCGTATAACACCTTCCCACTTCTCCAGCACTGATGGGAACACGAATCCCAGTGCACAAAAGCCATCACTTTGCGGCAGTGGGATTGGCTCCAGTTTGTGCGCCGGGTCTGCGGTGAATTCCTGCAGAAGAATCTTTGCAGACTCAAATTCGTCGTCGCAGCGCCGCCAGTTCCCTTGCTGTTGCTTGAACCATTGGTTGTAAACTGATTTCTGCGTAAACTTCGGACGTGGATAAGTCTTGAGTATCTCCTTCCAAAGCTGCTAGCCGTTAATATCTTTCATACCAAAGAATAAATAAGAGGTAAGAACCTGGGGTGCACGCATGTTCGGATTTTTGGCAATAAATGTCTTGACGTCGTCCGGGATGTCAATGCAGACATATTTCTGGTGACAATCACCGTGGCGAATGCGGACATAACAGTTGGTTTCGCCGGGGGAGGCCCAGATATTGAGCCAACCGCCGCAGTCAAACATTTCCATTGAGCCTTTGTCACGTCGTTTGGCTGCATCGGGATTCTTCTTAGAAATGTGACGACGGGATTCGAGTTGGGCACAATGATAGGCGTAACGGCAGTCGTCCGAGTTCTTGTAACTATGAGTTGCATGATAACTACACAAAAAACGGTCACTCCACATCCCGCCACAAATATTGAAGACTTACAGGAAACGGTACCCAATTTTCTCCCATACAATCTCCGCCAACGCGTCAATGGACGCTCGAAGGTCCTCTGTTCCCTCATCAACAAGCTCTGACATATCAACGTGGGCACAGAAGACGTTGATATCGCCCGCGGCCTCAAGCGCGCTGCGAAACGCGTCGAGAGAAATGGGATCCACTCCCAAAAAGTCGGAAGCATCATCGTCTCGCTCTCGTTCTGTCGACGCGTCCGTGGTTACATTCTCCTTGTTGGGATCATTCCCCTTGTTCTTTTCCTGCCTGCGTGCCCTGTCGCGCTCTGAGCAGTCGCGACAATTTGACGCGGTCTGAAGTCCACCTCCGCGGAATACGGCCTTCCAATTCTCTACCGTGACAAGCTTGAGTTTGTGGCATTTGCCACATTTTCGAGCTTCCATCACCCGGGTCCGGGGCGTGTCGAGTTCAAAGATAAGGCGGCGACGTCGAAGGTGATGCTGGGAGAGGAAACGCGAATGGTCACGGCAGCTGTGATGTGACCAACATGAATTATTTTATTTTTTCATTCTATAATATTTATTTTCACTTGAAGAGAAAAGTCTCCAGTGTACATCAGCTGCCCGCAACGATGCCGACGTTGACGGGCGCGCAGGGGACGAAGAGCACGACGGGGGAGGGCGGGAGGTCGACTCCGACGGTGTACAAGTCCCTAAGCGAGACGTGGGAGTGTCGGAGATCTGTATCACGGCCATCAAACTTGCGCGCGCGGGGTGGGGGGATAGCGTTTTCTTGCTGGACGGCTCCAGAGCGGAAGAATGGATGGGTGGCCCCGACAGTGTTGAGGGCGCCTCCGGGGCAGCACCGCTGCCTGCAAGGCTTAGGGAACTCGGCAGACTCTGTGGAGGATGTGGCCGGGTGTCTCTGTCAATTTCTGAGGCCATTGAACCAGGTTGTATTGAGAACGAGTGAGTGTACGGACACAGGAGGTATGTACGGCATTCAAACCGCTTACGCTATCGTAACGTCACACGTCAGAACTCTCCCGCGTTCCCTCCTGCTTCGTCCATCCTCCGCCTTCGTGGACCGCCGTTAGCATCGGGGAAGAGGGACACAGGTGCATCATCTGCCCGCGTAGCTGACTCCCTCGCCTCACTCTTCTTCTGCAGTCTGCTCCCCTCCATCAACGCAGCGGTGCATCGCTGAATCAAGCGCCCACCGCCATGCTCCATCCCTATCCGAGTGACGACGAGAACGGTGGGAGTGGGACTCGCCTGATCCTCGGTTAGCCTCGGCTACCCCATCATTAGCGGGACTCGTCGCCCATCAGAGCTCCCATCAGTAGTGGGACTCGCATCAAAGTGGGACTGAGCAATCAATTGCGCATCAGCGTGTGATATCGTTGAAACTCCGACGATGCGCCATCAGCCTCCCCGATATCCTTTGCTTTCCTCCTACTATGTTTGAAGAAGCAGCTGATCTTCCCCGAGGGGAGGTTAAGGCTTACAGAACATTTGTAAGTTTTAAGTCTGGCTTCTCTTCGATGTCCGAGCTCTAAACCCCTCAGGCATTTCCAGATGCGCTCGCTCTGCCGGATCATGAGCCATTTTTTTCCATGGAAAATGCCCCCTCCTGGATCACCTCGCATGGCTTGCAGCTCTATCTGATGTATGATGACTCTGTTACTCCTGATTCTCCCTGGACGGCCGACAATGCATCGGCCACGCAATTGAAGGCTTATCGAGGCTATGTACATCTTTTCTTACTACTCCATCGATTATATTGACAAGGGACTTGCAGATGCTCAGTGACCAGTATCTGGGACATCCATATTTCAGTTTGGAGAGTCCAGAGCTGTGGGTTAAATCCAAGCCATTTGAGGCGTACATGTCAACGATGTATGGCTCATTCGAGGACTATCGGGGTCGCCGCCAGGACTCCACCCCGTTTAGCTCCCGTGCTCCATCTCGAGTCGCATCCTCGGTGGCCGGATCTCGAGCCAGTAGCCAAGTCTCTTTTATCCCATCCTCCCGAGCGAGCTCTCCGATTTCTTTTATCTCTAATGCGATGTCTCGTCCACCAAGCGCCATCTCTGATCACGATTTCATGGAGACCCCTCAATTGGATCACGACTCAGAATTTCTGAACTTACCTACTTCTGAAGAACTGCTTGCTCCTCCCGTTCCCGACGATCAACCTGCTCCCAACGAAGGCGTAGGTAAAGGGAAAGCCAAAAGGAGGGCAAAAGCGGTCGGGGAATTCAAAATTACTCGTGAGCATCGAGTTGATGTAATCCTCGATGCCTCCACCGTGGAGTCGACCTGGACCGTACCACGCATCTCAACGGCCATCCGCATCGACCTGTCCAAATGTGATAAACTCACACTGGTGGACGGCCGAGTTTTAAACCTCGATACATTTATTAGATCAGAGGTGAGTTTGCCCGCTCTCTGTTCATGGCTCATCAAGTAATTATGTTTTAGGACCAGGATTCATGGGAAGGCTCTGGTGGACATACGGCTGGTGACGCAAACACCTTCGGTTTTTTCCCCGATGATCTCGACAAATCGATCCTCTGCCGCCGCTGTACTTTCAAATGTGGTGGTGTTGACGTGTGTCAATTGCTCGACCCAGACCTTTTCGCCGGCTGCGAGAGGTTCGAGCCAGATCTGGAGGGAATGCAAGATCTTTGGAGGCACGAGCTGGATTTCAACGAACAAGAGGCGGAATCAGTTGTAGGCATCATCGCACGGTAAGTCCGCCGTCTGCATGCCTTCAACTTCACTAATTTCCACGCAGCTTCTACACTCGGATTATGAATTCAACATGCAGAGTCAAGTGCGCGGGTGTGCCCGTACTTGTTCGTCTGTCTAATGTCGGTTAACTCTTTTTGCATGTGCCACGGTATTGACATGAAATCAGCCGTATTCCGGGCAAACCCACTTTGTTGGGTGCTCCAATTGGTCCCGCAACCAGAAAGGCAAACATCTGTACTTTGCGATCCCTCAAAACGTCAACGCGGACGATTTGCGATTCGCCATGGAGCATGACGGCCTTTTACCGCCTACACACCAAAACTCGAACAAGAACAAGACCTGCGTTCTCACTGTTCACCCACGCGTTTCACTAAAGAACTGTCGTACGTACGATGATCCCATCCGTCACTCCTCACATATCTGTGTACGTAGGCTTCAGCCATGTCGTTAACGGCCGGATCATACCCGCTCGAATGGAGCGTCGGGACTGCCCAACGAGAATGCTCATCTTTATTCCGGTAGTGGATACACCTGCCACTCGGAACAAGGCAATTGTTGTCCTGCGGAACCCACACAACCACCCCATGCATCCAAAAATCAAACCGAGCGCTGAAGATCGAATTAAGCTCGGAGCGGCCGTCCAAGCTGTTGGTCTTACTGGATTAACTGGTATGAAACTTTTGAACGGTGAGTGTTTAAACTCTCTCCTTGTTGCTTGTAAACCTTATAGTCTTCAGCACCGTCAACATCTATAGTCTACGACGGTAATCGAGTCGCAGAACACAGTCCGGCTTTTGCCAGCGCTCGGAAGGTGCGAGACTTCATTAGCGCCAAGAAAAAGGAGGAGTACCCGCACGGAATGAGTTGGGACGGTAATAATGCACCGTTGATGTATTTCCCTACAACTGACTTTTTTTTTGCTAATTTCTCAGGGGTAGTGCATCGCATGAGCACACGGGAAATCACCCTCCCGATATTGGAGCGCTATATACACTCGGTTATCTCTAAGGATGACTATAGACTTGTCGTCACCATGCAACCTCAGATCACCATGCATATTCATCGTCTCCTCTATCTGGTCATCGATTACACTTTTACACGCGTTCAGGGTGACATGGATGAGTGGGAGATTGCAGGTTTTTTGGACAGGTTCGGACGCCGTCAGTTAACAACCAGGAATTCTGTATTCTGCTTACTGATGACATTCGGCAGGGATCACTTTCGGGAGCTTGTATTGCGACAGGAAAAATCGGAAGGCTTTCAAACTCCTTTTTGCTGAACTCTTTTCCACGATAAAAGATATCACAGGCGAGACGTTCCAACTTGCACCGTTCTTCCCGGATGCAAAATGCCGTATCATTATGCTGGACGGGGAAGTTGCCCAAGGTCAAGGCTTCGGGGATTTTCTTGTGGAGTACAACAACCCCGAGATTAGGGGGATAACGACCCGAGACCCGCTCAAAATGCTTTCTTTCTCGCTCAAGACCTGTGGTCTCCATTTCGAACGGTATGCGCTAGTGAATCTGATTCCATCTTTATAACGTACCTGGCTTCAGTCATATCGACGAGTTACCCATCGACATCTCCAAAGCGGTGATTCAGAGGCTCAAGTCAATACTCTGGCTCAACACCCAGGAAGAAATCGATGAATGGCACCAGTTCGCCGCGGCTCAAACTCATCCTGATATCCAAAGTGAGAATCACTTGATCACAGGGACTTTTATTAACACTTTTGCAAGACTGGTACCGTCAGAAAGTGGCAAATCCGTGGATTCTTCCCTCGGTAAACAAGTTCCTTTCAGAGATTAGTAGTGGCAACTGGGACACTACTCCGAATCATTCCAATCTCGTGGAGACCGCCCATGCTGGCCGCAATGCTGAAACGTCTAAGGGAGTAGCTCTGCTCACGGGAATTGAACAGTTTGTTTCTACAATCGCAAGTGGACTTCCCGCTCATTTTTCCATAGATCCGAGCAGCGCGATAATATCTTAGCGGCCGAATTAGTCCACTGTGAACGGGATGGTGTATCGCGCCACCGGTTTAACGGTGTTGGCGAGCGCGAGAAATTATCCGCACAACGCAAAATCTGGCGGATGCGGAAGAAAGCGGCTCGGAACGAGCAAATTACCGGATACGAGGCGCTGAAATCGGAGCGCGACGACGGTTTTCTTGAGAACAAGCAGTCGCTCGAGCGGCAGAAAATACTCGACGGCCAAATCAAGTTACTGCAAGAGGAGGTTAAAACTGACAAGCGTCGCACTGACCTCAAGGAGCAAATTAACGGGCTGCGTCGAGACGTTGAGGAAGAGAAGTCTGGACGTCGAGAGTGGACGGTTCGTCGAACTGAAATTGATAATGAACTCGACGCACTACGCAGCGGCCCGTTGGCGGGGACTCGCATCAATGGGAGACGGCCAACCGAGCGCCCCGTAGGTGAGCCTGAACCCGCAGTGGCCTTGCCGGAGGCGCCGGCGGGTGCCTTTCGGGGCGAAGAACTGGATCCTGATAGAAGTTTGTTCGCTCATAACTCGGTTCTTCGTTGGGTGAACTGACCGTCTTCCAGATTTCTTTGGCGTAAATCAAGCGGAACTTGAATACATAGGCCCACCCGGTGGGAGCACAGGCAGCGTTGAACGCGGTAAATTCCATCCTGGCCCTTTCCGATTCCAGGCAGTTAATTAATTTTACCTTAGATCCCGTCACTTTTGCGCCCGACGAACACATGTCATTGTTCGATGGACTAGAGAACAGCAGCGTTGTTGCAGGCGGTAATTTTGGTCCAGGCCCATCACGATCCCAGCCAGTGACTTACTAACAGCAGATCCCTCCACCTATACGTCCGACGAACTTATGTATTTTTTCAATCAATCGGAGAACGACGACACGGCAAACACCTTACCCACCTATGATTTGTATGGTGGTTATCCCATGGCGCAGGAAGGGAATTGGAATGCGGGTTCGTTTCAAAATTGAAACCTATGTGTTCAGTGATTCAAATCATCGCAGAACTTGCTACAACACTTGGGAATGAATTTCAAGATGGCGTGTCGTTAAATCAGTATGCGGTGGGAACCTTTGAAGGTGAAGACTTCCCTCTTGGACCTCACACAGTCTCATACTTTCACTCAGATCCCCTTGCCGCCACTGCTCTCGACCAGCACACACTCCACCGTATGTCACTTTCAAACCACTGCTCACAAGGCAATAAAGGGTCTACAGACTTGGCATCAGATTATTCCGCCCAGCCTGGTAGCTTGCATTTGGGAATGGAACACTCTGCTAATCTCGAATCTGGCGCGTTCGACTTCCTTACCCGCTACTTGGCCAACACCTCTGCGACCACCTCGGGACTGGGTGATACCAACGTGGACAATTCCTTTCCGAGCTTGGACAATCAACTCCACAATGCCGGCTCAACATATGCCTTGTCGCATTTAGCTCCCGTGGTAGCATCTTCGCCCCCCACTCCTGTTGAAGAATCTGTAACAATGGAGAAAAAAGGAACACGGAAGCGCAAGTCCGAGGTGGATGTCAACGATATTATTCCAGGAGGTCGAGGCAGCCGTCCGCGGACCAAAAATGCAAAGGTTCGAGCCGATATCTAGCTAGTTCTCGTCGAAGGGCATATTTAAACCACAATCCAACTTTTGTACATCCCTTCACAACTGTTGTGCAGTTGAACGAGAATTTACTTGATTCTGAATTTCTGAATGACCTATTCAGGTTTTGGGACAAACTCAAAGGCGCTCCATGTGACCTTGACCCGGACTTCGCCCACATAATTGCCATTTTGAAGGAAGAACTACAGGCTTCTACTGACCAACAACCTTAGATTTTGTCCATATTGATTCAGATTCCAACTAATGTACATAGTCGGCCCTCAGTGTAATATATTTCACTCAATTTCTGAAGTAGCACATCAGCAAAAAACGCCTTGGCAATGTAGTGCTACATTGTCTCTGTAGTTCGGGTAGTTTCATATACAAGTACCCCCATATGAAGCTCCTGGTAGCCCCCCGCCAAGACTCGGTAGCCACTGGTAGCCCTGGCAGCGAGACTCAGTAGCCACTGGTAGCCCTTAGTAGTGGTGGCTTGCAGACTCAGTAGTCCTTGATATCTCACAATAGCTAATGGTATCTAGCTGTAGTCGGGGTCAAATGTTGCAGAGGAAACCAAATTGGTGCAGGAGAGATATAATGCATTTAAATTAAAGTGGATTAAGTACACAGATGATCTAACGGGTGTGCGAAGAAGACCTGAGCTTTGAAGCAGGTCGACGGTGAGTGAAGTAGGTCGGCGGTGGTCACGGCGGGGATGTAGGGAAAGGTAGAACACCTATAATAAGCATAACGATGTTAGTTGTGGGAAGAAACAGTAATGCAAGCACGCACACGTCGTATTCAAGTCCCACTGAAGTCCCGCAGCCAGGGTCCTCGCGCCGAAGACAGGCTATGCACCTGCTGTTGATATTTTCAGAGAGTGTAATTGAGGTGCATTGAAGTTTTGGAGGACCAGAGACGATCTTGAGGCCTCGACAGGACGAAGATTGATGTAAATTGCGGGTCCAATAAGACAAGATTACATCGAGTTGAGGTCCTTGGCTTGTGGCAGGAATGTGGGTCTTGCTGACTTGGGTGGTATGAAACTTGGGAGTTATTTGAGGTCTTGAGTGTCTTGACAGCAACGGGCGACACTGCAGAAGTGCGAAGATGGAGAGAAGATGACGTGCGGAGTCCAGTGGGGTTTCCAGGCACCGCAGCGAGGACTCAGATGTTCTGGATGCATGTGGATGGCTTGAGAGCAAGCGCTGAGGGTCGGAGAGAGAGAAAGAGGGGAAGGTCGGCGGAAGGGACATGGGGGGAAAGGAAGAAAGAGCGCACAAGGGCATCAACCAACACGTGTGTGGATCACGGAATGATCACGCAATCTGACACGTGCGGGCGGAGTTTGAATGACTTCGCTCTTTTCAACGATTTCTTGCCACAAACTGGCACATCCAACAGGACAAGTTTGAGAACTTTTATCGCCAGAACTTTCAAGCTCTGTGGTCCGAGCCCGCCGGAACCTCTTGAACTCTTCCATTCATCATTTCTCGGGACCTCGGCTATCTGCCGCTACTGATCGGGTGGTGGCGGCTACTGCGTGCTACTGATCCTTGGCCGTTGGGCTACCAGAACTACCCACGACTACTGGGTTCCGTCCAACAACTACTGGGACTACGAACAGTCGATATCTTTGGCCGGTGGCTACTGAACAATTCACTGTTTGCTGATGCACCATTAAACCAGTGTTAATTCTTAGCCTCTATGTGTTTGGGGGAGACTTAAAGAGCAAGATCCAAGGGTCCCATATTCTTCTATACCTCAAGAAGCTCATTATAAGACATGATTTGGGGATGGCAGAGCTACAGGGCGCCCTACAGGCATGTTGGCGAAACGCGCTCGAACGCATCCGCATTAGGCTGTCCGATCAGCACAGGCCGTGATTTGCACCGTTTTTCATGAAAACTCGGTCGGTCCGGCCATCTCTGGAAAAATCAGAAGCATATCTATCATGACTGGAGGTATGTATACAGGGCCTAGTGGTCCATTTCAACGAGATGTAGTGCCATGCACTCCTTAGCTGGCGCGTCACGATCACATGACCGTGTTCCCTGGGCCGCAACAAAGGCATTTATATTCAATGATTTCGAGAGGGTCGGGCAGGATACCTATTATGTATTACTATAAGCGATTCTACGAGCCTTGATTTATCTCGACCTTTGAGGTTGACTCACGTCGTACTGGATGCAAGCCGGACTGATTGCCCTGATCGCCAGCACGGCTTGAGCACGGCGGCATCACCTGCTAAACGAGTCCCACTTTTGATGGTGGTACTTTACTCAAGTGGGACTGGTCTTACACGTGCTGATGATGGGACTAGTTGAGTCCCACTCCCACCGTTCTCGTATATACTCTCCCTATCCCCTTCCCCCTGGTTTTTCCCTTCGCCTTCTATTTCCATCCCTGCCCCGTCCCCTCCCCCGCTCCCTCTTCTCTTTTCCCGTCGCATATCCGCCTCCATATCATGCACATCCCCTCTCATGCCGCACGCCGAGCCGCATGTGCAGCGTTCGGGCACCTGCGCTGGTCAAGGTCGAGGTCGAAAGCGGTGCCGCGACGCCGCACGCGCCACGCTTTCGCAGGCGTCGTGCAATGTACTGCGACGTGCATGCGTGGCGCGCGACAACGGCGCAGGACTGCTCGCCCTTCCATACCATCTCCGTCCCATCGCGTCCCCGTCCCGTCCCCGTCCCTCACTACCCCTCCCTTTTCCCCTCTAACTCTCACTCGTACCCCGCCCCTCCCCATCCCACTCGTAGGACACGCCGCGTTCCGCACCCAGTCCCGCCGCCGGCATACTCGGGTCTGTGCAATGCTCCGATTGCGCGCAGGGCTTACCCGCGTGTGGCGGAGCCATTGCGCAGCCAGCGTGTGCGGCTTCTGAGGCACCGCACGACTTGGTCGTGTCTGTGCAGACTCGGAAGGCGCGCGCGCAGCTTTCTCCCTGTCTGTGCGGACTCGAGAGCCACGCACGCGCACGTCAAATTCGTTCGGCGCCCGCTAGCGCATCGAATCGAGGCCCGGGGGATGTGTGGCCGGCCTTCGCGCCGCGCCGCATGCATATACGAGTCCAGCGTGGGCGGTTACGCTGCCGACTCGTCCCGCGCATGCCCGACCTTAGGCCTCATGCCTCGTGGCTAGAGTGGGCGCTTCCCAATCCCTTCCCTCGTACCCATCGTACCCCCGATATCCCTTGTTCGCCCACCCCGCCCTATCCCCATCCCACCCTATCTCTCATCGTTCCCCGCCCCACCCTGTCTCTCGTCGTCCCCGCCCTCGCGTATACTACCGCACACGCGGCCGCGCTGTCGAGTCGAGGCAACTCGGCGGGATGCATCTGCGCGTAGGGGATGCCGTGGCCGTGTCCCGCGCCGCGCCCAAGTCCTGCTTGCGCGCTGACAAGGCAATGTTACGAGGCCGAGTTGGCGCGGGCGCGGACGCATGCGGACCGTGCATCTGCGCATGCAGACTCGGCGCTTGTAGCGGCGGATGCGGATGCCGAATACGCGCATACTCGCGCTGTTTGCGGGAGGGGCAGGGGAGTTTGCACGGGGCTGCAGCGCGCGGACTCGGTCCTGCGCGCACACGGCTTCGCGCGAGCTCAGCTCGGTCACGGTATCTCCACGCACCTTGGGCCCGCTGAGCCCATCTCTCCCCGCGCCCTCGCTGCTCCTCTTGCTAGTCCCCACCCGTACCCGTAGCCATGTCCCAGTGTCTGTCCGTACGTAGTTTTGACAACATTTTAGGTTCTCAAGACAATAGCTGTGGGATGCAGATTCTGCTTAGCGCGAGGACTTGAGTGAAATTGAAGGAAGCCTTACCGCGGCTTTGAGAACTTGAAGGCTTCAAGCTTGAAGACCTCCGAGGCCTCGCATCCCTCTCGCGTTCCGACTTTCTGACACGGACTTCGACCTTGGCCGCCACAGCCCCGCCCCGCCCGGCATCGATTCCCACGCCGTCTGGTTGACATCAACCACCTTTCGACGCGCGCGGACACTGAGCGGTATCGACGCTTTAGTTTTATTCACTGGCTTGCTCATTCAACCTTAGATCTTCATTAGCCCTTCTCGACCCCTCAACTAACCCGCTTTACAGTTTTGACGCACGGTCTGCAATTTGCCCTTTCTTTTTTGTTTGGATTGCTAAACGTTCTTTCCAGATCGTCACAGACGGTGGTTACCTGAATTTGTTTGGTTGAAACTGAGCTTGGGTCCAATTGAATGGCTTCAACTACTTCAAATTACCACTATACTGTGAAATTTTGACAAAATTTTAACTTCAACAACCAACAAGTTTATATTACCACTCGGCTTTGAAATAATTCGACTTGAACAATGCTATTCCCACTCTTGCAGCCTTCAATTTCGTACACTGAAGCCATGGCTCTCTCATTGGTACGCCCCTTTATTTCAGTATAAACTCGCAACTAACTCTCAACCTTGACCACCAGCCCTCGCAATTTGGCGCAAACTCCCACCGATTTGGATTGGCTTGAACAAAGGCTTTGACACCCTTGCCAAGCCTTGGACCTCCGCTCCATGTTTGCGATGATACTTTTTTTGCTTGGGTTTCATGTATGTATCACCTCTTTTTGCGCACACGTTGCTTGATTGCAGGATTGACCTCTGCCTGCCGGGGTGCCGCTCAAACTCCTCACACGGCTTTCACGCCTCACCACCGGCTGACTGCGCCTGTCATTGTGATTTTCTCCGGGCGGTCCTCGTCATTCGGCACCACATCCCACCCGGCGTGCTTCACAAGCCTCGTCGTTTTCAGGACTTGGCTTCAATAATTTTCTTGGCTTGTATAACATTTATTCCTTGATTCATCACATCCTCTCTTGACTCTGACTTTCTTATTTGAAGTATCATTCTTGCCAACTGACCCCGCTCAAACTGCCGTCCCACCGCCAGCGCCGACCGAGTTTCACGGCTTCCACGTTTCAAGACCACCATGCTGACATCACATTCGCGGAACTATGGTCATATTACTGACCGATTCAAATCTCCTGGTATGTACTCATAAGCTCTACTTCGTCGCATTTAAACTTCTCTCCGGCCCTAAATTCCTGCAACCACAACTGACTGTCCACCTCCCGCCGACGTTGTGCGGGACCTCATCAGCAAGTCGACAATTTGATTGCAGGTTGTTTCGGGTTGTGAGCTTGTCGCAACCTTGCAACCTCACAACAACCTTGCAACCCGACAACCTCGTCCCGGAAAAATGATTCCATTTTGTAGATAATAGAGAGTAAACTACGTCAAAAACTCGTGCATATGGTGGTCGGCGTAAGGATTGGGTGACTTCCCGTAAGCGTTTTTAATTCGAATCGAGTTTCTGAGGGGTTTCCGCCGAGATGCCGACGAGCGATCGGGACCCCATCGTCGTCAGATCTCGCGTAGACCCTGTTCTAAACAGCAATCAATGCAGGATTTAGAAGGGGGGTAGGTACCCCCCTTCTAAACTTAAGTTTCGACGAATAAGACAGATTAGGAAGGTACGATGATGGCCGTTGTGGCTGTGGCCCCGGCACTCGTCCTCCTTTCTCTCCTACGTCTTCGTTGTTCACTCGCGTCCTCAAAACCCCGGCCGCCCGTCCCTTCAAATCTCTCCAAGCCTTCTGCAAGGGTCTAAAGTCAAGCCCACGAGGAGGATCGGCGCAGGATGGACCACCGCGGTTCTTATGGTCAATCAATAGTGGGGGAGCCAATGTGTTGGACTGCATTCGAAAATAAGCATAAATAGGTCCTTTTCATCCCGCAATCTGCTGATTTCTCTGATCGTTTCGCTTCGCCGTTCGCGACTGTACCCGGCCAATGACGAGCCCACGCATAACCGGGCCCCCCACGTTGACCAGGACCGTGTCGCGCCGGGGGTATCCATGCCAATTGGGATTAGACCGGATACGTTCTCGATACATGCCCCCCGCGCCCCGAGGTCGCTGGGAGCGTAGAAGCGGGCGATAGCGGAGTGGTGTGCAGTGATTCGGCCGAAAATAGGGGACAATCTTCGAGGGGTACAAGGGGAGTGTCATCGTCGGGGGCGCCGTTGAGCTCTTCATGTGGTGGTGGCAATGGTGGTTCTTGATCCGTAACAAGCACAGCCACACTTTAGTAGGTGCCATCAAAAGTTGGTTGACCCACGCGTCGCGGTCGTGGTGTGGGCGCATTCCTCCACAGGCACCTCAAATTCACTGGAGCATTTGGAATGCAGCTATCCTTGGAGGATATGCCCGAGTTTCAGAATTTTTTGCTCCAAAGTGCATGTAAAAAGCATCAATTCTGCGGCGACTTCAAATCACTGCTTCGGTTTAAGGTGCATTGAATAACCCATGTACAGCTAATTCAGCACTTTCTTGAGGTTCTGATGTGTTGCATGGTGGTCCATAGTCTATCTAATTCTGTTTTAGGGCTTGGAGCCAGTGGGCAGTCCATTTATGTACTAACATGGTGTTCGAGCGGCGTTCAAATGCAGGCCAAAATGATGGCACCTCGATCAGCAACAAATTCTTTCCGCCTTCATCCCCCAAGTTTTCACTTCAGTCAAATGACAAAATCATGCATAGCACCCCGGGGCATGTTGCCTTGAGAATGAATTTTGTGATTTCTCCCTGCCCTCTCTGTAGGATGGAAATTCACCGCCATAATTAGGTTCCAACAGGCATTCTCAAAATCAAAAAATTCATTCTCAAAGCAGCATCCCCAGAGAGATTTTGAATGTTCTTTCCCTTGTAGTCTAGGAGATTTGAGGAGGTTTAACTCACAAAAACGCGTCCACGGAATCTGGGTCAGTCAAATGCTCAGCAACTCGGCATCTTGACCGTGGGACCGAATCGATGGCATCGCGGATTGCCCACCACCACTTCATGTGGAAATTGGCGGAGGAGAGCCGGGAGTTGGGGCTGCTGGATGTGAGCAGCTAGTGCTTGAAGTGTCTTGGGATATCCGCACTCTGTCACGAAAGTAATTTAAAAGAAGATAATTTGAGAGCAAGAGAACGTATGGGGAGTCGGTGCCAACTCGATGTCCGACAGAGATTTAGGGCCATGAACGACACCTTCATCGTCGTCCTCATCATCCAAAGCAGCCGCGGCCACAGCCGCATCGACTTGCAGCTGCTCACCTGCCAAGACCTGCCAGGTGTATGACAACATTGTCCCCATCATCATACCGCGCAAGGTGAGCACGGCTGCGAGCTTGTCGAGTCGCACGAGGGTGCGCAGCATTTGTGATAGCGCATTGAAGCGGCTAGACCGGCGCCAGGGCTCCTTCACTGCCTTGATATGTTTTGACTCGGTGATTGAGGAGCACAGTCCGTTGGGGGATCCAAAGAAGCGGATCGAAAATAATGCTTGAGGGAGTGTTGCCACGGGAGGGAGATGTCTATGCGGACCCCGAAGTATATCAAAATTTGGCGGTATCGGTGAAAGCGATCGAGGGTGTCTTCAATCTTAATGAGGTCGGGAGCGGAGATGGCGTTGATAAGCTGTGAAAATGACTATGCGTGAAAAGAGGCAAATATTTTCATTTTAAACGTGAACTATTTTGCTGGCAAGCTATCATATAGAGCGGTTTGTGACCTCGCACAAGTCCAACTAAATGGTCCAGATGGCTAGGCAGACCCTGTTATGTGCAAACTGTTCTATGGGCAGGGAGTACCACTAATAGTTGAGTCGCTGAACAACAAGTACACGAATTAGACAGATATGTAATAAGATCTGGAAAGGCCAAAGTGTCAGCCAGACCACCTACTACGAGAGGAAGTAAAATGAACTATACCAGTAACAAGACTTCGAGTTTTGAACCTAACGTGCTCAACTATTTGCTTGCGGCTGTTTCGACTTGGGATGCGATGTGAACTACCATGTGACACGATGCAGTGCTGAAGCTTAAAAGTGTTCCTCCAACCCAGAAAACCAACCGAGGCACGATGTCTACATTTGGAGCATGTGATTAAACCCGGAAAGCCAACCGAACCAAGGAACGGCTTGGCCGCCATCTCGGATAGCCAACCGAACTATTTGGGGAAAACCTAACCCTTCGATCAGTACGATCAAAAGAGATGCCGAAGTGATCCGGAAAGTTGAACCAAGGACCAAAGTACGACTATGTATAATGGCGCTACCAATATCTTGCCTAGTTCACGAACTAGAAGGGCTAACATGCCAGCGTGCGCTCCAGGTAGGCTGGAGGCAAACAGTTGAAGAAGACTGGAAAGCGGAAGGAATCTAAAACCACCCAACTCATCCAAATATTACAACAATTTCACGTGGACTTCGGAAGCCACCCGACCAATCAATTGGAAGAAGAACCAAAATAGCCGGAGCTGCAGAGCTCGGATAGATACCCGAATGGACTCATAATATTTCCTTAGTCATACGTTTCTGAACCATGTATAAAAACACAGTAGAGTAGAATAGTTAAGCAGCAGATTCCCCCGGGACATTGGCAAACCCGCCATTGGTTCTGGAGTTTCGTGTTCATGGATGAACTAGTTGCTACTAAGTGCTTGTATTCCCGAATTGATTGATTGATAGACTCGATTTGACTTGAACGATTGGACTCGACCTGACTTGATTAACTTCATTGACTTGACTTGACCTGACCGACTGATTTGACTTGACTCAACTGAATTGACTCGACCGATTTGACCCACTTGCGCAAAAGACCGAAAGTCTACTGTTGCATCCAAGTTCTTCCGTAGAACAAACACACTCACGCCGGTTTAACCAACCGTTACCATCCATACTCCCCGCTTTCGAGCAAAAACCTAAAAGTGCACAAACCAGTAGCCAACTAGACCGTCGTAACTCCTTCGAACTAGAAGTCGAGTAGTCTGAACAATTTGCGCAATCTTGAACTATTCGGGTACTGCTGATATCCTGGCGCAGAAGGCGTCAATGACAGATTTTGAATAAATACCACAGAACAAGGGGGTCCAGTCGATTTCCGAAGGGTTGTTCGATGCTGAGTCCGAATATAAACTTTTTATGGCGAACGGAGCAGTCGCCATTGAGCTTTGTACTCCGACATTATTACTTTATTTGGGTGATAACAGCTGATAACAAGTGTACAGCCTCGACCAAACAGGAAGTTTCCCATGATCTCTGCTGAAAATCAAAAGCCACATAATTTCTCCAGAAACTAGTTCTCGAACAACACATTTACTTTCCCTGATCTTAACACGGGAATGGGTGCGGGCAAGGTATACAAGCCACTTGCGCGGAAAAAAAATGCAAAAGGACCGCATTTGGGACCCCAAAAAGGCAATTTCCCACGGGGGGGTCGCCTGACCCCTAGAAAAAAAACTTTTGTAGGTGATATCTTTTTTCCTAATCTTTGGACCCCCTTGCCACAGAAGAAACATACCTGCAATCAATATCTTGGATGATCTCCAGCGCGCACTTTTCTCCGGGGTGATTGTGCAGATACTTGTTCACCCACGATATAATGTGGTCCTTAAATCTCCCCTTAATGACCTGCAAAAGGTCGGACAACAGCAGCTCGTGAATATCCGCCCAAGGAAATCACTGGTGAAGGGCTAGAAAAACTGGTGGTGAGCTGCGGGAGTAAGAGAGAAATAGAGGGACATACAACAATGTCGGAGCGTACACTGTACTCGTCCCAGAGGATACAGGGGTCAAAGCACATTATGAGTGCCTCGGTCTTGGTGCGAGTATGCAAACGAGCACCATCCACATCAAGGTTATTCGGATGCACTTCGCACCTGGCAAACATTTGGAAAAAACTTGCATAGATGAAAAGGAGACCACGTACTTGGGGCACCAGTTCTGGACGAGGGCTACGAGGCAGACCTGCTCAGGGTAGTCCGCAATGTACCGCCCAATGCCATAGATGACACAGTAAAAATGCCCCTCAGAGCACTGTTATATCCAGGTTCTGAAGGGAAGAGGGATATTGCTGGACGTCGGGAGATTCGGGGAAAGGAGACCAAAGAGTTCTGGTTGGCTACTGGACACTCCGGTGATACTGGGGGGAGAGACTAGATGACCGGAGTGAGACAACACCACAGAACAGTAGGGCGAGTGCACTACCCAAGCCACTGAAGGGACGAGGAGTGTGAGGGGAGGATTCCGGTTATTGGAGACTGGACTGGAACCCGGAAGCAACTTGATTATTAAACTGAAGAACAGGAGTGTAGTCTAGGTGTTTATATAGTACAGTACTTGTAATTTGAACATACAGAGTTATATGAAAACCATGTGGAAATTCTTAACGGGATCATCACATGTTGTTGGAGAACAAGAAAGTGTTGTCAAGTGGAAGATGTGAAGCATATGGAAGGAAGCAAAGTCCATATGGTATGCACAGGATACACAAGGAACCATTCAGTTAGGCCACATTGCAATCATAAGGCTTCTCCGGAGTAACCAGAGGCGCCTGAGAGGTCGGCGACCATTCTGGAATGATGTTCCAAGTGTGGGTGCACAGATATAACAGTATCCCCCGCTTGGGTTCGGATCCCTAGACGAACATATTGTACCAAAGGACCAGAGGGGCACTGAACGGTTGTGTGCATTGGAATTTGAAGTGAATAAGCGAAAAGGGAATTGGTTTGCCCTGAAGGAGAATTTTGGATAATTTGCCTGAGTTCAAAATTTTGGCAAAGTTCCGTGACAGGTCACATGCTGAACTAGTTACATGTTGTTCAGTTCCGCTTGTTGACTTTAATCTTGTCTCCGAACCACCACCACCCCGGACGCTCCTCGCTCACCACGCTCCATGTCTTCTACCAACAACGACCATTCTGGAGGCGAAGAAGGAAGTGGGAAAGGACAGGAAGGAAAGCGGGAGAGAGAGGAATTGGGAGGGGAGGAGGTTGGTGTTACGGAGACGCCACTCCAAGCGGCAGAGGACATACGAGCTGCTGAAGATGCTCAATTGCACGCTGCCGATGAAACGATGCACCTAAGTGCAGCAGTGGAATCGAATACAAAAGAGCTAGACAAAGTCTATGCTCAAATATATCAACTCAACCACCAACAACTCAAATGCCGTGTGTGTGTGTTCGGGGAAGTGGGTCAGGCGTATCGACCTTCAATCTCAAGATAGTATCGAAAACCCTTGCCAAATCACACTTAAAGTGCAATGAATAACCAAATTTTATTGAATATCCTGGCTACTACCACAACTACCCACTGTTGGACTTACGCAAGTTGGCACAAGGCCGCGCAGAGTGTAACCAAGTTATCACACAAGGACAAAGTCCTGTAAACTGGTATAGCTCAGAGGGGTGACTTCAGACGTTAGCCAGTGTCTGAGAGGTCGAATGCCAACAGGGGAGTGGGATTCACTGTCCGTACATAATTTACATGCCTGGTTAAATACATTTCTGCCAAAACTATAAATATAGAAGATGTGAGAGACAACCCGTTTTTCCGGGGTGAGAACTCCGTGTGAGACCAATGGAACAGCGCCCAGGAGTGATATGTATCAGCCCCACCGCTCTCCGATGCAATTTCCGATGCAATTTCCGAGGAAATGACCCACTTTTCCCCGAGGGGAATTCAGTTGTTTTTAATTGTTCCTAGTTCCGCAGCAATCCAGACCTTGCCAAGAGCGCTCAAGGCTGTCGATACCCATCGCACACTGTCTATGGCAATGTCCGGCATCCTCCATGTCCGATTTAAGTGAGAACAGGCACCGGAACTACCCGGAAATCACTAAGTTCAACCACTAGAGTCCTAATATGGTAACTGTCATCAAAATGACTTTGCAAGGTCATCGATAGTATATTCCTGAGTTCTGTAGCCATTTATGATGTCCTTCCAATGTCCCATGTGTTTGTTAATGGCCTAGTGTCCACAGAATTCCTCAAACTTACTGCACAAAATGTACAGCTTGCAGGAGTATTTCCATGACCGGTGTGATAAAAATGATGATGTCACCGGTGTTTTAAACACGTCCAAGGAGCCTTGTAATCGATCCTGGGAGTAGACCAGTACACTCTGTAGCCTTATTGACTGATTTCATCAGTTATTCCCAACTGAAAGGTCGCAAAAATTCATTATTTCAGGCATGTTCAATTACATGCCTCATCACCGACCTTGAAAATGGTGTAGAGTGAATGACACCAGAGGAGGAACAACAATTGAACAAGGAGAAGGTGATGGCCAGAGTGGAGAGAAAGGAGAAGGCAGCCAGGCGACCAGAGGGGGGTGAGAAGAAACGCAAACGTGTCAAGCACGCTGAGAGTGACTCCAATGTCGTTGAGGTCACTGGTGCCACTTCCGGTAACCACCCTCTTATCCGGAGACCTGTCGGTGCAGGTGAGTACATTCTAACCAGTTGAATCTCGATTCCGGTTAACGTTTCAACCTATAGCATGTGATGAGTGCACCAAGCACAATGAACATTGTTTCCCGCAGCGTGAAGGATCACCTGCTCGTTAAACGTGGGTGTTCCCAGGGCCAAGCACATGCGGAAGGATGCTTCCGAGCGCAGGGTCGATCCCGGAGTCGGGGTCAATCAGCCGCTGTGAAGAAGACACGGTCCCAGCCTTTGCGCCAACGACCAGAACACAAGGTGATGCCACCAATGCCCTTGGAGGGCGAGCCGGGGTCCTCCCACCACCAACTCCGTCTCCAGACTCCATCTCTGGAGCGCTGGTCAACTCAGAGTGCACTGAGGGACCTCTGGAGTGATCTAGACGAGGCCAACCGTCATATTGGGGAGTTGGAACAGCTTCTGGCGAGCCACCAGCGTGATTGCCTGCCAGTGGCGTGAAAGGAGTTGGAAAAGGAGGATGGAAATGGAGGAGTGAAGAGGGTAATATACAATATATATATATATTTTTTGCGAAATTGCACACAAGTCCAATTGATGACAAAGCTTCTGGAGTGATTATGAGTGAACCAAGATGAACTGGAGAGTAAATCTCTGACCCAGGCTTGTCCGGTTAGCGATGGTGGAAATTTTCGATGTGATCTGCTGCGTTAAGATCGTTAGGTTGTACCCAGCTATATTGTTCGTCTGTGTCTTCTTAACCCAGCCATTCCAGTGCTTGGATGTACCAGAGGAAGTGGCTTTGAGGCCAGCAATTCCGGTGGGGTCGGTGTGGATGTGAGAATGAAGCTGTTCAACATCCATAACCACCGAAGCTCCAAGACCTACGTCTTCAAGGAAAGTTGCCCGGAGTGACGCCTTGAGTTGATCTTGCGAGAAAATAGGATAAAAATTATGAGGATTCAGCTGACCATAGTGCTTATCCCCCTCTTTTGGGTAGACATCCCATCGTCTAGTAAGTGTGTCAGGTTTTCCTCCGAGTTCTCTGGGCCGGAACCGGATTACCATGTTGAAATGGCAGAGGTACTCCGCCCACCGGACCTGGCACCGAGTGAGTATCTTACTCGTAGCGAAGTATTCCAGGTTCTTGTGGTCGGTGACAACGTCAATTGGAAACACCGGTCCTTCGAGATAGTGACGCCATTGCTTGAAGGCATAAAAAATAGCCAGGAGTTCCTTATCGTGCGTGTCGTAGTTAAATTCTGCAGCCACCAGGGTGCGTGACCGGAATGAAACGGGGTGAAGATCACCATTGTCGCCAATAATTGACAAAATAGAGGCGATGTCATAGTCCAAAGTGTCGGTCTTGATGGTAATCTGTCTACCGGGTATCCAGTGAGACAAAACCAGAGCTTCCTCGAACTTCCGCTTGAGAGTGTCGAAAGCGAGTTGACAATCACTGATCCAATCCCACCGGAGTGACCTCTATGTTCTCAACAAGATTGGCAGCCTGCATTTCAACACATTTGATTGTGCAGATCTCCTTATGCGATCTTTAACAGGATTGAACCGTGTTTGGGGACGGCGCATTTTGATCACCGTTGGGGATTTTGCCAGGTGAGTTATATTACATAATCAAATTGGATATCACACTGATTTTCAGGTGGCACCGGTCATTCGTTTTGGAGGGCGAACTGCAATTTGCAAAGCTTCCCTCCAAACTCAGCCAGTTCTTCAACACTTCGAAGTTTTAAAGCTACAAGCATCTATATGCCAACACACCAATTTGGCTGTCTCCTCATTCCTAGATTCAATTGGGGATGACCATCTCCACGACTTCATGGATTTAGGTCCCCTGCCTCATACTCAGTCTGTCAAGGAACTCATAAACTTTGTATTTCCCCTGGCCATTGTTGCAGATCCTGCACTCTGCATTTCACGGGCCATTCTCACCCTTTCAATGCATTTGTCAATGAGTTCAACAACACAATTCTTCACACCTTGGTGGGGGAATCAAACTGCTATATCAGCAGCAACTCATTCATTGATGATGATGATGACTCCACTGCAGGAGTTTTTGCTGACCCCGAATTCTTGAACTCCTTAGAGGAACCTGGTATCCCCTCTCATTAGTTGTTACTCAAAATTGGTGCTATCTGCACAATTGCCCACAACTTTGACACCTCCCATGGTCTCACAAAAAATGCCAGAGTCATTGTTCGAAAATTACTGCACCACAGTGCGGAAGTTGAAACCATATCCTTGGTGGTCGCAGGGAAAGTTGTAGATGCCGTGAGTTGGACTCGGTTCGCTGCTATGGTCCTGTTTTAACCCACTGTTCACGATAAGACTCCACATCCCACAGATCAATTTTCACTTTCAACCTCACAGATTGAACTTCACAGTTCTTTGCAAACAAGTTCCCTTGGCTTTATGTTACGCCACCACATTGAATGGGTGCCAGGGTCTCACCATCCAAAAAGTGGGCCTTGACTTGCACGGCAACGTTTTCTCTCATGACCAGCTTTATTCGGCAGTGACTCATGTACCTGACAAAATGTGTTGATTCTTAAATACGAAGGTGACTCCTTGTTATATCTGAGTCGTCCAGAAGATGGTACGGAGGGATATAGGGCCAGTCGAACTAACAACAGATACGAAGCGGAGCGGCGCGCCGGACAGAACGGAACCGGAGTCCGGAGTCGGAGCTGGTGAAAGGCGGACTGGATGACGCTACGCCACAGAGGGGATAATTGGACGAGTGTTACTGCAGGATATCGTCGGAGGGAGAGAGATGACAGAAGCGGAGCTCCGGCGGAGTGTCGGAGCGGAACGACCAGACTACTTCACAAGGAACGGGGTGAAGCAACGTTTATCATAAAACTGAAATACAGGAGGATGTAGGACAACATTAAATACTAGAGCTCCTTATTGTAATAGGTAAAGGAGATATGTTAGAAACCATGCGGACATAACAATAAAGGTAAGTCCGAAAGGGGAGGAAGAAGTCAGGTGACAAAAAGAGACGATGTTGAAACAATAAGTAAGAAGTCGGAGGACTTAGGATAATAAGGAATGTGTGGGATGGCGTCTTGCCAAGGTGTCAGATGGTGGAAGTTCGTTCCGATGTTTTGTCGGAGCTCCGATCGTTCCGTTACTCCGGCGGTCCGATGCGCTCCGAGAAGACGGAGCGCGATCGGAGCCGGAGGGACCGATCGGAGTAGTTTGTCGGAGGTCATGGTGCATGGATATAACACTCCTCCATGTGTACTACTAATGTTGTATAGGAAGAATCACTCCTATAAATGCATATACCTGGCATGCCTGTACAGTCCAATGGTATTATATCCGTGCAACTCACCAGCGGGATATCATTCCGGAACGGTCGCTGACCTCTCAGGCGATTCCGGGAGCTCCGGGTCTCCGGAGACTCCGGAATCCCCGGAGAAGTGTTATCAAGGCAATGCGGCTTATCTGAATGGTTCCTCGTATATCCTGTGTGTACCATATGGACTCTACTTCCTTCCACATGCTTCACATCTTTCATTCTCACACTTCCTTGTTCTTCAACAACATGAGGTGATCCCGTTAGGAATCTCCACATGGATTTCATATAACTCCTTATGTTCAGATTACAAGTACTGTACTATATAAACCCCTAGACTACACTCCTGTTCTTCAGTTTAATAATTAAGTTGCTTCTGCGCTCTGTAGTTGCTTCTGGGTTTTACACTCCGGTCTCCCCGTAACCGGAATCCTTCCCTCACTCCCCTCCTCACTCCGGTGGCTTGGATAGTACACTCGCCCTATTGTCCTGTGGCGTTGTGTTACTCCGGTCGACCACCCTCCTCCCTCGGTGTCATCGTTGTGTCCGGTAGCCAACCGGAATACCTCGGTCGCCGTAATCCCTCGTTCATCATCGACCGGCCATATCCTTCCTTTCCCCGGACCTGAATATAACAGTATTATTAAACTCACCTATCCACACTACTCAAAATCAATCAATCCTCCGACATGTCTCATTACGACGACCAACCTGACGACCCTGATCGTCGCAATTCACAGCTCTACAGCACCATGGTTCCCTTACCCTCTCCCGCTCGACTCATGGCCGACCCTGGTTTGTGGCCCAGTGGAACGCGTTCGACTCTGGTTCCCTTCGGAGTAACGGTACGCCGTTCCTTGCCACCTGTCGCAACAAACCCAGTCAACGTTCCTGGAACTGTCACATCTCCCAACACCCCATCACGTCATCCGATCACACCTCTCACGCCTGCGTTCGAAGATTCTCCGATTCCGGTCACTCCGGGATTGGGATTTGCTCCTATTCACCAGGCAGCCACGAGCGTCATACCGGAGGAGACGGGTGGAGAATCAGCACGTTCTCCAGTCGGCGTGGGATCGCGTCAAAGATCCCGTAGTCGTTCCCACCACTCCGGTCAACAGGCATCCCGCTCCCGTTCCGCTCCGGCACCTGGAGGTGAAGGAGGCGGTGGTGATGATTTGCCTTCCAGTCATGGAAGACGTTCTCCCAGCAGAGGAAGACCCCCCGGTCGAGGATTTCCCCGACGTCCTGGTGGTTCTCCTCCCGGAGGTGGCTCTCCTCCTGGTGGTGGTGGTGGAGGCGGTGGAGGTGGCGGCGATCTGCCCCGTCGTCGTTCCCGCACTCCTGATGGATATAATCAGCTCATGAGGGATACCCTTCGACAATTTTCTCAGGCTATGACAACTTGGGCCCAGAATGCCGGAGCTCCTCGTTCCACCAAATCTAATCTCAGGAACCCTGACACCTTTGATGGTTCCGATCCGGACAAATTGCCCTCCTTCCTCGCCCAATGTTATCTTCACTTTGCCGAGGGTACTCAAGATTTCCCCACCGACGACGATAAGATTTATTTCATTATATCTTATCTCCGCGGTATCGCTCAGCAGTGGTTCACGCCGAACCTATACAATACCAAAGTTCCGGCGTGGGATAATAACTTTGTTCGCTTCATCGAGGAACTTTCCATCAACTTCGGACCCCATGATCCGGTTGGTGATGCGGAGGATCGCATCCGTCTTTGTCGCATGAAAAATGGTGATCGGATCGCAACTTACGTTCTCGCCTTTGACACCCTGGCCAGTCTCATGGACTGGGGTGACGCTGCTCTCCGGCATCAATTCTACGAAGGCCTTCCCCGTCGCATCAAGGACGAGATGGTCCGGCATACCCACAACAACACCCTCTTGGGGGTAAAGATGGTGGCCCGGAACATCGATGCCTGGTATCATCGACGAGAGGCTGAGAAGCAGCGCGAGCGGGAACTAGAGCAGGCTGCTGCTGGTTGTTCCAGTAACCGTTCCGGTCCTCCGGACAACACCGGAGACCGCACCGGTAAAGTTTCCGGCAAGCAGAAGGAGAAACAAAAGGGCGGAAACAATACCAAACCGCCAGGGAACTCGTCCGCTCCTCCTCCCTACTTCAACCCCGGGGATCGTCCCGGAGCCGGAGGTAAGGGTGGCCAAGCCAACAAACAGGCTGGCCCCTCGAAGCCCTACGCTGACAAGCTGGGCGCCAATGGTAAAATCAAGGAGGCGGAACGTGAACGTCGTCGCAAGAACAACCTCTGCATGTACTGCGGAGGCCAAGGTCATTCGGCCGAGGATTGCAAGAAGCGGCCGGAAAAAGCCAGTGGTCGCTCCGCTCAGGCTGGAACGCCCCCGCAGGGAGATGCGTCCACTCCGGAGTCGTCAAAAAATTAATTAGCAATCCGGATTATACTTCCGATCCCCATCCGGGTTGTGTTGACTCCGGGGATCTCCCTGAGGTGCGTCTCAACGCGTCCGCTCTTTCCTCTAATGCCCTTTACGTTGACCTTGCCCCATCCCTCATATTATCTAAATCCTCTCTGTCTGGCACGGAGGAATGTTCATCCATTCCGCCGTCCAGTGTATCACGACTTGCTGCGGGATTCAACTCCCTGATATGTGCGCTTATTGACTCTGGTTCTTCTCATTGTTTTATATCTAGAAAATTTGTGGAATCAAATGGCTTTATTCCGTACTCAGTGCCCCCAGTAAAACTCCGGTACCTCGACGGCTCCTCATTAATAATCAACCGGAAACTGCATCTATTGATTCGGTTTCCTACCGGAGAAGTCCTGTCTCAGGACTTCTACGTCACCCGTCTGGATTCTCCTTGTGAAATGGTTCTTGGATACAATTGGCTCCACCGCTTCAATCCGTTGATTGACTGGATGCGGGCCTCTATCTCATTCAGACCTACTCCCTCTGATTCATCCCTGTCGACACCCCCGGCAAAAATGCTGGATTCTGTTTCGGTAGCTCCGGTTACGGACGAGGCTACTCCGGAAGAGGTTTATCCCTCCGCAGTGCCTATACCGATCGGGCTGACTACTCCGGTTCCCGGTCCTTCTATGGATAGTGCTGGAATAGCGCCAGTAAACTCCGGTCCTGACCGGAGTACTCTAGATCCTTCAATGGATACTCCGGAGGCGACTACGCCTCGTCCATTCATCACTCCTCCGCCAGTGTCTTTGGTATCCGCTGCTGCGTATCGAGTGTTGCTCAAAGACAAGGATACCGTTCAGTATACCTTGCGCGCAACACCTCCGGACGATGTCTCGCTCCGGGGAGTCTCGACCGCTGCTCCGGACCTAACTGGACTGCCTGAAGCCTATCACGAATTCGCCGACGTCTTCTCGGAGTCGGAAGCATTCTCGCTTCCTCCTCATCGAGAGTTCGATCTCAAGATCGAGATGATCGACGGTGAACTCCCTCCTATTGGCCATGTATACTCCCTCTCCGAGGCTGAGTTAACAGCGCTCCGAAAATACATCGACGAGAATTTGAAGGCTGGATTTATCTATCCTTCTTCTTCGAGTCACGGGGCCCCAATTCTGTTCGCCAAGAAGAAGGATGGCAGTCTCCGGTTGTGCGTAGACTACCGAGGGTTGAACCGGATCACAAAGAAAGACAAGTATCCGCTTCCCCTCATTGCTGACTTACTCGATGCCCCTGGACGGGCTCGAATTTACACCAAACTCGATCTCCAGCACGCATATCATTTGCTCCGGATTGCTCCCGGAGACGAGTGGAAAACTGCTTTCCGAACCCGCTATGGCTCATATGAGTTCAAGGTTGTCCCTGAGGGACTGTCCAATGCACCTGCTGCCTTCCAACGATTCCTCAACACGATTTTCGCCGACTTGCTCGATGTAACCGTCATTGTATATCTGGACGACATCCTGATCTACTCCGACGATCCATCGCAGCATGAAAATCATGTGAAGGAAGTGTTGCGGCGCCTTCGACATCATAACCTATTCTGCAAACTCCCTAAGTGTGAGTTCTCCGTGACTACTTGCGAATATCTCGGGTACATTCTGTCTCCGGACGGATTCCGTATGTCCCCGGAGAAAATCGCCGCGGTAGCGGAATGGCCTACTCCTCGGAAAGTAAAAGATGTTCAGTCTTTTCTTGGTTTCTGTAATTTCTATCGTCGATTCATCTACCATTACTCCGACATCACTATTCCGCTCACACGTCTCACCCGGAAAGCACTCCGATGGGACTGGACCAGTGATTGTCAACTCGCTTTCGACACTCTCAAGTAGAAGTTCGAAGAGGCTCCGGTTCTGTCTCACTGGATACCCGGTCAACAGATTACCGTCGAGACCGACGCTTCGGACTATGCCATCGCCTCCATTTTGTCAATTATTGGCGACGATGGTGATCTCCATCCCGTTTCGTTCCGTTCGCGCACTCTAGTGGCTGCGGAACTTAACTACGACACACATGACAAGGAACTCCTGGCCATCTTTGACGCCTTTAAGCAGTGGCGTCACTATCTTGAAGGACCGGAGTTCCCAGTTGACGTTGTCACCGACCACAAGAACCTGGAATACTTTGCGACGAGTAAGATACTTACGCGACGCCAGGTCCGGTGGGCGGAGTACCTCTGCCATTTCAACATGGTAATCCGGTTCCGGCCCGGAAAACTCGGAGGAAAGCCCGATGCACTTACTAGACAATGGGACGTCTACCCAAAAGAGGGGGATAAGCACTATGGTCAGCTGAATCCTCACAACTTTCGTCCTATTTTCTCGCAAGATCAGCTCGAGGCATCACTCCGAGCAACCCTCCTTGAAGACGTAGTTCTTCGAGCTTCGGTGGTTATGGATGTTGGACAGCTTCATTCCGATATCAAGACTCACATCCACACCGACCCCACTGGAATTGCTGGCCTCAAGGCCGCTTCCTCCGGTACATCCAAGCGCTGGTCTACAGATGACACAGGGGGCAAATATGACCGCACCTGTCATCGCCGCATCCGACACGCATCTGACCGGCATCCGACAGGCATGCGCAAGGCATGCGGCACGTCTTCGCACAGTCCTTGGTCCGTCCTTGCCGCGGCCTCATTGAGAAATCTAAAAATGAATTGATTCCCGAGCTCCGAAATCTGTCGGGGTTAGCCGTGGAAAATTCGTCACTCTCACCCAACTCTCACCACCCCTCCATCCCTCCGTTTAAAGCTTTCCATCCACTTCATTTAATTGCTGGAAACATCCGCTACACGCCATATGCAATGCTGCATACTTCCAGGTTCGACTTGAGGACCTTATCGCGCTCATCCAGTGTGTCCATAAATTTTTCACCTCGCTGGCGCTACACATTTTCCTCCTTGATTTCAAGATCTTCCAGCTATGGCTACCTTTGCAGTCTGCATCTCTTCCCTCCTTGATTCTCTGCCCTCATCCCACTTGCCCGACCCACGGTGACTTGGGCTCTCCGTGTGTCGCAATGACTTGGGCTGTCGGGTTCCTGAAAGTGCCTGGCTGCATTCATTGCACCGTACCATTGGGTGCTGGTGTCATGTTTGCATCTAGCTCTATCCGGGCAACCCCCGCAGTGTATAGTCGGCGCTCATCTATGCATTCCACGCGTTCGGCAAGCCGGCCCACGATGCGAATGAGGTAATCACAATTTCCCGCTTCCTTTGTCCTCGACTTCATTCCTAAACACCACAGTAAACCTCTTGCTTTCACCCTCCTCCACTTCAATACCCCCTCTATTCAAACTATGGCTGGGAAGTCTCGTGGCACCAAACGCAAATCCAACGCCGCCGGCAACGGTAAATCAAGCCCAAAGAGGGCGCGCGGAACAAACACAAAGGGAAAGGCTCCCGACACAGGCGGCGCCGCTAGCACGAGTAATCCCAGTGCAAGTGCTGACGCCTCCACCTCCGCCACCGCTGCCGCTGCTTCGGGTGAAAAGGATGAAGAGACCAGGCCCCGCAGAAGAAACCCGCCTGGAATTGCGCCGGATGATGTTGACGACAAAGCAAAACCAACTCAGGTGTGCACATTAATCCTTCTCTCCATTTCACATTCTCATTGCTGCATGCTAGCGTGCTTTCCAACGTCACATTCGAATGGCTGCGGGGCTACTCACCGCAGACGCCGTTCTCAAGCCCGCGGACGACTACATTGATCATTACGACAAGCGATTCAACAACTCGGACGACATGGAAGGTCTCATGTGGCAGATTGTTGCAGAGGCAAAGAAGCCGAACAGAGATGCGCAGAAGCGAGCGGAAAGACTCATCCGTGATGCGAAGGTCATCGCGAAGGGGGAGGGCGATGAGCCGGGGCAGTACGGCCAGATCGCAATGGATATTGCGACCATGCCCGCAGAGCATATTGCCTTCTTCTTCTCCGCTGTGACTCGTGCGGGGCTCAAGGCCTTTCACCCTGATGTTTTCGGTCCGACACACTCCACATACAACCAGTTACATCGCCACCTCGCGGTCTCCACCTTTCGATCCATTGCAGGATGGTACGGTTATACAGCGTTGAATGTTTCCTTGACTGTTGCAGACGATTACCATTTGCTGTCGGAAATGTACGACAACTTCATGTTCGGCACTGTGAAGACCAACAGTCGGAAGGAGTACAACTCGCCAGGGAGCCTTGCCAAGGCGCTCAAAACCTCAACGGTCGATAAACGTCGTATCCAGGTACGTCTTTCCTTGGTTTCACTGTATTGGCAGATTACTTACCATACAATAGCTCTGCGTTCGGCGGTACACGGAGGCGAAATCGAAAGGGTATCGTAAACCCATTTTGCGATTGATGAAGGTGAAGGCCGCTCACTCGGACGACGAGCATCCTCCGGGCGGCGATGGAAAGAAGAAGAAGGGCCTCAACATCTGCACAAAGGATGGCCGCAGCCCCATCGTTACTGCCTTCGTTCGTGAGCTCGATGCTAACGTTCTGAAACGACTCGAGCGCGATCCAAACCGAAAAAAGAGGTGAGTTCCCATGATATGCCTTATACTCTTCCCTTACGTCTCTCAGGACCCCAGAGACGAGAACCGTCACCGATCCCCCTACTAAATCCTCCGCGCTATCTCGCATCCTCCCAGTTGGTGTCCCAATCAATTTCTGGACCCCGAAGTTTTATAACGAAGAGTTGGATGTTCGAGAGAAGGCCATGTACATCGACACCGGGGTGGCGTTCCCCCTCGACAAGTTCTGTAACGACCAGGATGTCACCAAGTGGGCCAAAATGCCGGCGAAAGAGTTTATGGAAAAATACGGAAACGATGTTCTCGCGCAATACAACTTGCCCACCCCGGAGGAAATTGCGGCACTCGAGTTGGGCAAGGATAGCGATACGGGTGATGATGCGGATGACGAGGAGACTGACTTGGAGGATACGGACGAGGAGGATGGAATGGAGGAGTAGTCGCATTTCTCTGAGTTTACCGAGATCTCCTTATGCTTGCCTTCTTGCCTTTTTCGTGCCCTAGATGTGTTTGGAATGTTGATATTTTGTGAACTGAATTTGGCGCACGGTGAACCTTAAACTCTTCGTCTTCAAAAATTCTCTGGTTCACGCTTCCCAGACCTCCGGTGTTGGTACTCCTTCCTTCCTATCTGATTGATCTCCTGCGCATGTTCACTGGCCAAAATCATGCACATAATTTGGAAAAATGAAATATATTCGAAGTCGTACGAAGGGACATAGCTGCGCGTATGTGTGTGGAGTCCGGTGGGAAAGGGAACGGAGGCGGGACGAGATGGGAGTGAGTAGAGAAGGAGAACGCACGGCCGCACCGAGTCCGCGCAAAGCCACCAAGTAGGACCGAGTTTGCACCCAGGCAAGCAAAACTCCATCCCTGGTCCAAAAGAGCGTGTGCACCCCACTGCGCGTGTCGGCACAGCTCCTCCCTTCCATGCCAAATTCCCCTCTGCGCACCAGAAAAAGGGGAGAGAGAGTGCACAGAATGTAAACTCACCCAACCAGATACACATTCTCCGCCGCAAATCTAAAAGGAAAACTCGGGAGGATGACAGCCGATTGGGAGACCTGGGTTTGAGAGCATAAGTTAGCGTTTGGGAAAAGGCGGAGAAGGAGAATAGTCGAAGGCTGAGGGGATATGAGAGAGGGGAACACGAGAGAGCGACTCGATGAGGATGGGAGAGAGAAAGGAAGAGTGATGTCATCGTGCTAGACATTTGGGCGCAAGTCTAGCATTATGACATCATCTATTACACCGTTCGAACACTCACACCGTAGCTGCTGCCCCCATTTCCAAATCTTCGTAAAGAGACAACTTACTTGGAAGCCACAAAACCCAAAATGTATGATATCTCAGTGAGAGAGTATGTAGGATCTAAGTACTGGATGGACATGGTGGTGGTAGAGAAGAAAGAGCAACAGGGCTTCTAGAATCTAAACTCCGCGTGCTAATTTTGTGAACGCGGAGTTGATGCGGAGCTAAACGCGGCATCCTCGGCAACTCGGCCTGCTCGTCTCGGAACACGGCACAACAAAGCATTTTGTAATATGTATAAGTAACCTGACTGGTGTTGTCCTGTCCCATCAACTCTCAGGGCAACACCAGTTGATTTGAAGGACGGTGAATGCGGGTGCCCGGAAAATCTGCCCATTCTGGTTGGATTCCAGGAGAATTCACACCGCCGTGTGAAGCCCAAACCAATTTAAGGCCGCTGGAAATTAACGCTAGAACAGAACCATGGCGTATGATTGATATTTAGGGCGGCTGGAAATTAACACTAGAACAGAACCATGGCAGATGACTGATATCCAGATGATTGTCTCTGGGATAAAAGCACACAGTGTGCAGTAGCTCCGAAGATCTCTGACCTCCCATGGCACTGAAAGTCTCCGCAATTTGTGTCTGCTCTAGCTGTGTAAAGCACACTGTTGTTATTGATGGAACCTCCCAACCCGGACAGAAGGTTCACCCCCAGACCCGCAAGCGCCATATGTTTGGGGCAGGACCACCAGCAAAGAAGAAGAAGAAAAGGGTGTTTTCTTCCGATGAAGATACAGCATCGGATGAGGAACCTCAAGGTAGGCTCGAGATCTAGCACATTTTGCTACCATTCAACGAAACAGGACCTACTGCAACTCCCGAGGAGGATAATCAAGACAGACGAGATTCAACACTTTCTCCTGTCTTCAAACTCTGCTGTTTGCTTGCTATCTGGCTTCACGCTGCTGCTGGTGTCAGCCGAAACACTGTGAATGTTGTTCTCAAGGCACTCCAGTTTATCCTTGCAATTACATTGCAGCTTGTTCAGGCTTCTCTAATCGCTCAGGGAATCACTGGAGTGCAGCTTCCCTCAATCAAGCTTCCTGCAGATATTCGTACTGTCCACAAACTTTATAAATTGGAACCAGAGATCATTCGCACCACTTGTTGTCCCAAGTGCTACACAATTTATGAAAGGGACATTTCAGATATTCCCTCCCGGTGCCCATTCAAGCGGTCCAAACATGCAAAAAAATGTAATGCAGATCTTCGTCGCAAACGTCGAACACCGACAAAAGGAACCAAGGATGTTCCTCATACAACCTTCAACACGCAGAAATTTGAATCTTGGCTGGAATTCTTCCTCTCACAGAAGGTCATTGAAGACCACTTGGAGCAGGCTTTCAATAGGGATGCACCTAATTTCGGAGATCCTATACATGACCTGCGAGACAGCCGGGCTTGGCATGATCTTGGAACCTATGTCACCAGCAGCAAATATAATCTGGTCTTCGGGCTGTATATTGACTGGTTCAATCCGTATGGGAACAAGATAGCAGGTCTGTCACATCAATTTTCTTTTATTCATGGTGACTGAATCCATGACTAGGGAAGAGTGTTTCTTGTGGAGCAGTGGTTCTATGTTGCTTGAACCTACCTCCAGATCTTCGCTATCTGCCAGAAAATGTCTTCATTGTTGGCCTCCTGCCGTCTCCAGTCTCCATTCAAACCAGATGCGGTACTTCTAACTCATCTCATGGATCCCATCATCAAAGCAATCTTGAATTATGAGCCCCCTGGGAAGAATATTCTCACTCATTATTATCCCGAGGGGACCCTCGTCCAGGCCCGAATTATCCCACTCATTGCTGATCTACCTGCTGCGCGGGAGGCTGGAGGCTTTCTGTCTCATGCTGCAATACAGTACTGCTGGTTCTGTCTTCTCACCAGTGATGAGAACCATTGACTTGATCATTTGGCATGGCACTATCGCACTGGAGAACAAGTACGGAGGGATGCCAAGGCCTGGAAGGCTCTGAAGACCATTGCAGCCCGCAACGAAAAGGCAAAAGCGACTGGTGTGCGGTGGAGCTCCCCGCATCTTCTGCCCTACTGGAATCCTGTGAAACATACCATCCTTGGATTTATGCACAATTGGCTGGAAGGCGCACTGGAGCACCAACTCCGTGTTCTCTGGGGTATAGGCCGAACAATCCAGAAGGCAAAGGAGTTATTAGAAATAAAAGACTATGAGGACTACAACGAGGAAGACAATTCTGAAGCTCAGACAGAACTGAGCAGTCTATTGAATGACAATCTGGACGACCCGGATGAGCTAGAGAGCTTACGCGAGTCTCTTGCTTCCTTTGGCACTGCAACTCCAGTTCCAAGTTCAATTGATTTTGAGAGGGAGGAGGACTGGGAGGATGAGGATGAGGACATGGATGATAGTACTGAGTATGGTGATGCTGCAGTTTATGGCAACTTTCAGATTCCAAAAGATGCACTGGCAAAAGTACGCACCTGTATCAAAGAGGTCTCACTCCCAACCTGGGTTACTCGGTTGCCAGACAATCTCGGAGAGAAGAAGCATGGGAAATTAAAAGCTGAACAATTCCTTACCTTATTCACAGCAATCTTGCCACTCGTTATACCAGAGACAGCACTGGCTGACGATGATGCAACAAATCAGGCAATGCAGGATGGGTTTTGTGATCTTGTTGCAGCAACAAACATTATCTCCTCCTTTGAGGTGTCCGACTCAGAGGCAGAAGCGTTCACTGAGCATTATGTCTCTTGGCGCAAGCATATTCAAAGAACATACCCTGATTGTCCAGAGCCTCCAAACCTGCACTATGCTATGCACAACGAGCCAATACTCAAGTACTGGGGTCCAATGGCTGGTTTGAATGAGTTTTGGGGTGAAAGGTTGAATGGTCAGCTACAGCGAATAAAGACCAATCACCACCTTTGTGAGTTTGTTCTCAGATTCAAGTTACGACTGTCTGATTTCATGTTGTAGATGACATGGACCTCACGATGCTCCGCCAAATGGCACGCCGTTGCCGGCTTATGGCCTACCTTCATAACTCAGAATTTACAGATCCAGTCTTAAAAGAATTTGCAGACATCCTGGATGTAAAAGATACCACAAAGCCCAAGGAACCAACAGAACTTGATGACTATGCAGTGGCCCTCTATCTCTCCAAGGCTCCCAAGATGTCTGCGAAGGAGTACAGAGCAATCTTGGCCTATCTCAACTCTTCTGGTGAAACAAGTCTTAGCTGGCTCAGTTATCCAGATGAGGAATATCAGGTGATGGTCCTCCCGCCAAATGCCAAACGTCTCAAACAGTACCATAAAAATCGGAGGACATACAGCTGTCATTCCTCGCATAATGCAAACAGCCTCATTCAGTTTTACAAGCCCAATACAGATGCGGCCCCAATCACGGGAGTTATCGACACCATTTTGGAAGTACCTTTCCAGGGGTTCTTGAGGAAATTTATTCTTGTGGCACCTCATCGTCCTATTGATATGCACAACACACCGTATGCAAGACATCCACGGTTGATGGCATCTTTAGTTGAGGTTGAACCTTACAAGACTTTGATGGTTATTGAACCCAAACACGTCGTTACACATATATCGTCGTGGATAAGACCTTCGCGGACTTATTCGGGCATCCACAAGCGATTCAGGGTAGTTTCTTGGGCACTTGGTAGAGGTCGTAAATGAAATGTCATGTATTTTTTGGTTTGAATTTGATCAATGCTCGCAGAGAATGCCTTGTGATCTCATTGAGTGAATATGTTCAGGTGTGTGGGAAGTCCCTGCCCAATTTGTACACCCTAGACAAACCCGAGATCACGCCGCTGCCAAACCGGACCGGCGCGGCTTGCCAAGTGTGGGACAAAGACGCACAAAAGACGCAACGAATGCGTGTCGGATGCGCGTCGGATGCGTGTTGGTTGCCATTATGACAGGTGCGGACTCTTTTGCCCCCTGTGTGACTCTGGTATGCTCCGGTACAACAATCGCATTTGGGTTCCGCAAGTCCCCGGTGAAGCACCAGATGCACTCCGGATACGTGTTATGCAATACGCGCATGATCACATTCTTTCCGGTCACTTCGGGCAGAACAGAACCCTTGCGGCGGTACGTCGGGAATACAACTGGCCCGAACTCCGGTCGTTCGTCCGGGATTACTGCAAGTCATGTATCACCTGTCGGCGCAACAAGGCTCCAAGGCACAAGCCCTACGGCCTTCTCAGACCCCTTCCTGTTCCTCTTCGTCCTTGGCATTCGATATCCATGGACTTCATTGAAAAACTTCCACTTTCAGGCGAATACAATGTGATTCTGGTAATCGTTGATCGGGCGTCAAAGCAGGTGATCCTTATACCCTGCGACGTCACCATCACTTCCGAACGCCTCGCCAAACTCTTCCTCATTCACGTCTTTTCCAAGCACGGTGTCCCGTCGCATGTCACTAGCGACCGGGGCAAGGAATTCATTTCCTCTTTCTTCTGGTCACTCGGAGAACTCCTCAATATGGAGATGCACTATACCTCCGGTTATCATCCATCAGCGGACGGTCAAACCGAACGCATGAACCAAACCGTTGAGCAGTATATTCGGATTTTCTGCTCGTATCAGCAGGATGATTGGGGCCAACTCCTTCCGCTTTGCGAGTTCGCTCTCAATAACGCTCTGAATGCATCTACCGGAATTTCTCCATTCTTCGCCAACAAGGGTTACAATCCGTCTATCACCATCAATCCGGAGTTGGACATAGCCAACACCTACGCCCGAGACTTTGTCGTTAATCTCCAGGATCTCCATGAATTCCTCCGGGAGTCGCTCAAGGGCGCCCAGGAGCGATACAAGGAGACCGGAGACAGAGTCCGGTCTCCGGATCCGGAGATTAAAGTCGGAGACCAAGTTTTCGTGACTACCAAGTACCTCAGCACTACAAGGCCGACCCGGAAGTTCACTGAGACTTATGTTGGACCATACGAAGTCATTGGAAAACCATCTGCGGCGTCTTACCAGATCAAACTACCCAAATCCCTTTCCCAAGTTCATCCAGTATTCCACGTTTCTCAACTTGAACCCCATCATCCCAATCCTCTCCCCGGACGTGAAGAACCTCCTCCGGTGGCAGTGGAAATAGATGACGAGGGCGATGAGCACTTCCAAATCAAGCAAATCGTCGATTCGAAGCTTGATAAGCAGTTCAAGAAGCCCCTATTCTACAAAGTTGAGTGGTTGGGTTATGAGAACACGGATGAGCAATATTCCTGGGTACGACCAAGCGATCTTAACGCAGCAGAGCACATTGAAAACTTCCACCGTCGCTATCCGGACAAACCTGGGCCGGAAACTTAGACTCCGGTTCACTCCGGTGTGTTTCCGGTGTATTCCGGTTCGCTCATCATCACTCCGGGATCTTTGTCGTCAAACGGACTTATGCAATTTCGCAAAAAATCAAGAAAATATATACATCAATTCTCAATGCTCCATTTCCTTCCCATTTCCACCTTCCTCTTTATCCCCATCCTCCTTCTGCGTCAACTGCAGGACTTCGCTCCGAAGGTCAGCCATCGAACGTTCCAACGCTTCAATATGTCGATCGGCGTCTTCGGTGCGACGATCAGCGTCCTCAGCACGACGGACGGCTTCGCCAAGTCACTCCGGAGTTCCCTCAACTCGCTCTGCATCGACCGCCGCTCCAGCGACGGAGTCCGGAGCCGGAGTTGATGTCGAGACGGACCCGGAATGCCTTCCAAGGGCAGCGATGGTGTCTCCTTCCTTTCCGGTCGCTGGCAAATTGGTTGGGATCGCATTTTCTTCACTGCAGTCGACCTGCCCCGACTCCGGGATTGATCCCACCGGGGGCAAAGATTGAGGCAGATGGTTGTCATGTGCCTTAAAGGCACATGCTTTGCACATTCACCGCAGATGAGTGTGACATTTATCACGGTTCAAGAATGGTTCTTTACTGAACAAAGGATTGATAAACAACAGATAAAGGACAGATAAAGAGCAGGGCCAAGGCAGGCCAGGATTCCCGCACCGGGCTGTGCCCCGGCCCTGTACTTTGTCCCTCCTTTGTGTATTCTTTGTGTATTCTTTGTCGGGTGAAGGATGATTGTTGACCTTTGAGCCATGTCACATCCATGTGCGGAGCATGTGCGTTGAATGTGCATTTAAGGCACATGAAAACCATGTGCCTGGGTCTTTGCCCCCAGTGTCCTTGCGCTCGGACGCGTCTTTCCGCACGCGTTTGGCCCGGGGAACGTCGGCATTCAACGAGCAGGCTATGCGCTTTTCAGCACAGCGCCCACAAGTCGAAAATGGTCCACCCTCGCGCTGCGGGTAGCAATGCTCGTCTCGCCGAGTGCACTCATTGCAAGCTAACGGAGGTAACATCAACCGGAATACAATTACCACCGGTTAGAATGTACTCACCTTCACCGATGGGTCTCCGGATGAGTGGGTGATTGCCCGTTGGCTTGGGAACCACCATGACGACGTCGGAGTCGCTCTCGATGCGCTCAACGCGCTTGCGCTTCCTCTCGCCTCCCTCCAGACGCTTGGTCGCCTTTCCCTTTTTCTCGGCCCTGGCCTGCGCCTTCTCCTGGGCCTTCATCTCCTTCGCCCAGGCCCGCTGCTCAGCAATCGCCATGTCGGCGCTGTTCATGAGGTCCGCAAACTCCAGCGCGGCCCGCTCATCAGCACGCGCTGCCTCCGCAAGCAGTCGGCGGGTCTCCGTATCCGCACTTTCCTCCCTACGCGACCCCTTGCGCTCCGGTGAGCCTCCTCGTTCCTTCTCACTGCCTCCTTCGCTTCCAGAGTGGTTGTGGTGGGTAGAGGACATGGATGTGGTAGGAGGAGTTTTGGTGGTGGTGGTGGTTCGGAGGCAAGATTGAAATCAACAAACGGAACCGAACAGCACGTGATTAGTTGGCACGTGACCTATCATGGGTTTCGACGAAGATATTCAACTGGGCAAAATCAAGGGCAAGAAAATCATGAAAAAATTCCTTGTTCATGCAAAACACTTCCCTTTTCATTTATTCACTTCCAACGCAATGCACACCATCAATAGACGTCCCTCCGGTCCCTACTACGAGATTTTCGTCTAGGGATCCGAACCCAAGAGGGGGATACTATTATATCCGTGCAACTCACCAGCGGGATATCATTCCGGAACGGTCACTGACCTCTCAGGCGATTCCGGGAGCTCCGGGTCTCCGGAGACTCCGGAATCCCCGGAGAAGTGTTATCAAGGCAATGCGGCTTATCTGAATGGTTCCTCGTATATCCTGTGTGTACCATATGGACTCTACTTCCTTCCACATGCTTCACATCTTCCATTCTCACACTTCCTTGTTCTTCAACAACATGAGGTGATCCCGTTAGGAATCTCCACATGGATTTCATATAACTCCTTATGTTCATATTACAAGTACTGTACTATATAAACCCCTAGACTACACTCCTGTTCTTCAGTTTAACAATTAAGTTGCTTCTGCGCTCTGTAGTTGCTTCTGGGTTTTACACTCCGGTCTCCCCGTAACCGGAATCCTTCCCTCACTCCGGTGGCTTGGATAGTACACTCGCCCTATTGTCCTGTGGCGTTGTGTTACTCCGGTCGACCACCCTCCTCCCTCGGTGTCATCATTGTGTCCGGTAGCCAACCGGAATACCTCGGTCGCCGTAATCCCTCGTTCATCATCGACCGGCCATATCCTTCCTTTCCCCGGACCTGGATATAACAAATGGCTCATAATGCATTTGGTCGTAATGCATAATTGTTGTAACACATAGCTTGTCGCGGTCCACCAATTCAGTAGGCGGGAATTTTATGCATTTTTGCATAATGCATAATGCATAGGGCCTAGGGGGAGTTTATCCCTTTTGAGGAGCCTAGGCACAACCTTTTTTGACATGCAATGCTCTGTATTCAATATCCTCGCACTTTGCAGAGGGGCTGTGCAGCAGCACTGACAACCATTGACTCCATGTATTGACATCCTGTGGCCGGATATTTAGTGCATACTTGTACTTCACTCTAATGTTGTCCTGATCACATTTTTCAGGTTTTTTGTTCGGCTTTTCAAAACATTTTGGCTACTGGCATGCAAACTCAACCCTCACTTGCAGGGCATCGTGTGCAAACTACTGGGGGTGTTGAAACATGTTCTCGGAAACAGACCAAAATGCTATATATGCTAAAGACGATGAGCAGAATGCCTCGCTGTAATAAAGTGTAAGCCTAACCAATTAACAACTACTAACCCTATCTAACACCTTACACCCTTTCTGTTGTGATTTATTATATTCCCATGGTTCGGCTTTACCTAGCCGCCGACTTTCCCCGAGGTTCTCCCCGATTCTACTTACTCAGCTCTTACTCAGCTTTCCTCTATTCTCTTAAGTAGTAGTACATTCTAGATACTTTTCTCTACAGTATATAAGCTGTACATTTGGCCTCCCAAATTATTATTCACAAGTTTTATACTTCACTCTCTCAGTGTGATCTCTACAATAGGTTATGGTCCCCCGCCGTAACTGATCTTCTCCCGAAACTATTGCACGTCATCATCGCCAAGCCTTACTAGCTCAAACAAGTTATTTTTGCGACGCACACTACTACGCCTCTCGCACCACACCTACAGCCTAATCACCCATCACACATTTGATCATGTCCGACTCAACGACATCTGCCTACCGCATCCAGCATCTCCTGGGTGAGGAGAACTACACCACATGGGCCGTCAAAATGACGGACATTCTCACGGACCAGGGACTAATCGACTATGTCCTTGGTGATATCACTCGCCCCGTGCACACACTTAATGCAACCGGGGATATTGTTGATCCGCAGGGTACCCTGGCGCAGGAGATCCAAGCCTGGGACCGAAAGGATCGCCAGGCCCTCTCACAGATTCGACTCCGTGTCTCAGATGACCCACTGGTTTACATCACCGATGCCAAAACATCCTCATCCACGTGGAAAACACTTGCCGACACATATCAGCCCAAAGGTGTCATTGCCATTGTGTTGCTCCGCCGCCAACTCTCCCGTCTCCATCTTGAAGAAGGTGGGAATGTGGAGGAGCACATTCGTGCCCTCAAAACCTTGCGCACCAAATTAGCAGGGCAGGGCACACAAATCTCGGAGGAGGAATATTCTATTACCCTTCTCACGTCACTGCCAGATTCCTGGGATACTTTTACCTCGGGGATTGACACGGCATCGTTGACAGATTCTAGCAAACTCGTAGCTCGAATTCTCGAGCAGGACCGCCGTCGTAAAGCCAAGCCCTCTTCTGATGAGGTAGCACTTCCGGCCCATTATCACAAACACAAATCCGGCAAACAGTCCAAATTCAACCCGAAAATTACCTGCTATGGCTGTGGCAGGATCGGACACATGATTGGGGACTGCCGTGATGCCAAGGCTGGGAAAACGTACACCCCAGCCCAGAAGGAGCAGAACACTCGCGAATCAAAACAGCGATACACGAGCAAGCATCAGGCACATTTGGCGCAATCATCATCTAACTCCGGCACCTCCACCGACTTTGCTTTCATGGCACAGGACAGTGCATCACACCTTCCCCACGGCTCCTGGATTGCTGACTCGGCTGCCAGCAAACATATTCTCATGTCTCGAGAATTTTTCCAGTCGTACGCCACTGTGGGGAATCACACAGTAACTGGTTTTGGAAGTGCCCGATGCCACGGAACCGGCACAGCTGCCGTCGCTTCCCATGTGAAAAACTCGGCCTACAACATCACCCTCACAGATGCCCTCCATGTTCCTGATGCACCTTACAACCTCATTTCAATCGGCCGCATCACTGGTGCCGGGTTTATCCTCCAGTTTGAAGGTGACCTTATGCATGTATTTACTCCGGGCCCTAAGCGCCAGGAAATCATGCGCGGGAAAAAGACTGGTGAGAATCTTTACCATGTCAAGATTACTACCACCGCCACCCGATCGACACCTTCCTCGTTCCGAGCCATGCCGGCCACAACTTCTGTGCCGGCCGCCGCATCACTTCCATTGGCATCTACCACATCTTTACCCACACCCACACTTCCGCCTTCTTCATTCACTCCTGCCTTCGCCGCCGTTGCTCCTATTCATTCTTGGGACAAATGGCATCGCATTTTTGGACACATTTCTCCAGCATCCATCAAGCTGTTGAAAAATCAGAATATGGTTGAAGGAATGAATGTTGATCCTTCTACAACCCCTTCTGCCCAATGTGTGACCTGTATCAAAGCCAAATCAAGTGTTGCTCCGTTTCCAGCCGAGGCTGAACGTGAGTACACCGAAATTGGTGAAATGACATTCACTGATGTCTGGGGACCTGCACGTGTCACCGGCATCAACGGCGAACGATACTATATCAGCTTCACTGATGGTGCTAAACGGCGCACCATAATTTACACTATGAAGAAGCGCACGGAAGTCCTTGACAGGATGAAAGACTATGATGCCTACATTTTTACCCAAACCGGCAAACGTGTCAAAGCTTTCCATTGTGACAATGCCAAGGAATATATTTCCAAAGATGCCCGCGAATATCTCCGCTCCCGTGGCATTCGGCTTGAGCTCACGGCACCATATTCCCCTCAGCAAAATGGTGTTGCTGAACGGCTCAACCGCACTCTTATTGAGCATGCCCGTGCCATGCTTGCCGCTCACAATGTTCCCTTGTTTCTCTGGCCTGAGGCTGTTGCCTACGCAACATACCTGAAAAATCGGTCTCCCACACGTGCTCTCGGCGATAAAATAACGCCAGATGAGGCCTTTTGGGGCAAGAAGCCCAATGTCGCTGCACTCCAGGAGTTTGGTACACCGTGCGAAGTTTTGCAGCAGGACGGGAAACACTCCAAACTTGGAGTAAAAACTCGTGCCTGCATCTTCGTTGGCCTCTCCGATGAGTCCCGAGCATGGAGATATTATAATCCCAACATACGTCAAGTTCTTACATCACGAAACATCATTTTCTCTACCGACACCGTTTCTTACGATATGCCGGCTCCGCCTCAGCTCAAGGGGGAGAATATGTTGGAATCTACCCCAGAATCAGCTCCAATTGAGCCTGAGGCTACGCCGACAACACCTACTCAACTGGCACCTGTCTCAAGTGCTTCCACAACAAGCACTCTTACACCAATCTTATCTCGTACCCCCACTTCTATTCCCACGCCATCGCCACCGCGGAAAGCTCCGCGAGATATCAGCAGTGCAATCACCGAGGAAAACATTATTCTCGGACCGCGCACCCGAAAATACACCAAACCAGACAGTGCTCACCTTGGCTATGCCCTCACTGTTGTTGCTGATCCCATCTCCAATGACCCACTCACAGTTGACGAGGCTAAATCACGCCCTGACTGGTCTGAGTGGAAGAAAGCTATGGATGCCGAGATGGATCAATTGCGGCAACTTGGCACATTCTCCCATGCCCCGCTTCCCAAAGACAGGACAGCTGTTGCCTGTAAATGGGTCTTCCGTGTCAAACGTGATGCAAACGGCACCATCACCCGCTACAAAGCCAGGCTTGTTGCCAAAGGCTTCTCACAAATTCCAGGCATTGATTATGAAGAGACTTTTGCCCCCGTTGTTCGAATGGAGACTGTCCGGCTCCTCTTTGCCCTTGCCGCGCGCTATAATCTTGACATTCATGTCGTTGACGTGATTGGCGCTTATCTCAACGGCAAACTGGACGAAGAAATTTACATGCAGCAGCCGGAACTCTATCATGATGGCACTACCCATGTTTGGAAACTCAACAAGGCACTCTACGGCCTTAAACAGTCAGGCCGTGTCTGGAACCTCGAACTCAACTCCTCATTCCTCTCTCACGGCTACTCCCGACTTCTCTCGGACCAATGTGTCTACATCAAGCGCAATGGCGCCGACATCACCATCATTGCTGTTCACGTTGATGACATGACAGTACTTGCATCTTCACCGGCTCTCATGGCTGCCGCAGAATCGGAGCTTGAATCCATGTTTAACATCAAAAAGCTCGGCCCCATCCGCCAGCTTTTGGGCATGGAAATTACTCGGAATCCTGATGGTTCAATTTTTGTGAGCCAATCTCAGTACATCACCAAAATACTCGAGCGGTTCCAAATGCATAACGCCACTCCCGTTTCCACGCCTATGGACTCCCACGTCAAACTCGCCAAGACACCAGACTCGGAATCTTACCCCGAGATCAAGCGAGTTTACCAGCACATGGTTGGTTCCTTAATGTATGCCGCCATTTGCTCTCGCCCCGATATTGCCTTCGCAGTTCAGACTGTATCCCAATTCAGTCTGAATCCCGGTCCCGCGCATCTCACTGCTGTGAAGCGCATCTTCCGTTATCTTCGCGGAACTATCAATCTTGGCATCAAGTATAACTCAGATCTTCACTCCCTCATTGAGTTATTTTCCGACACCGACTGGGGAAATTCTCCAGACGACCGCAGATCTGTCACTGGGTACCTCTCCATGCTTGCAGGGGGAGTCGTTACCTGGAGTTCCAAGAAGCAACCCACCACCGCCCTATCCAGCATGGAAGCCGAATACATGGCTTTATCTTCCGCTGTCCGTGAAGCTCTTTGGCTTCGCAACATACTCGCAGAACTTGGTTTCCTTTCCCTTCTTCCCACACACATCTCCGTCGATAATCAGGGAACGATTTCATTTGCAGAAAACTCCGGTTTTCATGCCCGTTCTAAACACATCGACGTTCGGCATCATTTTGTTCGGGAGAAACTTGCTTCTCACGAAGTGTCAGTTTCCTACTGCCCTACCTCGGAAAACACCGCGGACTTGTTCACCAAAGCCCTTGACAAATCCAAGCACGAGTACTTCGTCTCCCGTCTCGGTATGACTCGCGCTTGAGGGGGAGTGTTGTGATTTATTATATTCCCACGGTTCGGCTTTACCTAGCCGCCGACTTTCCCCGAGGTTCTCCCCGATTCTACTTACTCAGCTCTTACTCAGCTTTCCTCTATTCTCTTAAGTAGTAGTACATTCTAGATACTTTTCTCTACAGTATATAAGCTGTACATTTGGCCTCCCAAATTATTATTCACAAGTTTTATACTTCACTCTCTCAGTGTGATCTCTACAATACTTTCTGAGGTCTATTACACCAACGAGTAGTGATGCTTGTCCAAGATTACATGAATCTACTTCCAAGGATGAGGACCGGTAGTTCGAGAGCCAAGTTGTAGTTTCGAAGTGATTTGTGCTTTGCACGAGGTACTTCCTGTCAATCTATTCCATCACTCAAGGGTAAAAAAAGAATGAATTGAAAAAATGTGTACATAAATCAATGAATGTTTCATGGAGGGTTATATGACATTTAATGAGAGTAGCATTGTGTCCACTCAGGACCATGAACAAAATTAGTATAAGAGGGCCTTGTTGATTGCCTATGAATAACCACTGTGTGATTGGGGTACCAAAATCCTGTTCTATATCCACTTGGAAGCCAGAAGAGGAGCATTGATGGAGTGGAGAACCACCCTTCACAAAGCTTGAAGTGTGCATTGGCTGGGACGTTCTAGGATGGGAGGATAAGCATAGGAAAGATAAACTGATATTCAGGTGAGCTTACCCAGATAGAATGGTGATCATTGGAATGTTTGATATAGACCCTGGCAGGGTGGGGCAGATTGCTGGAGAACTTTGCAGCCGCAGTATCCAGGATGTGCAGAGCAGAATCAAGAGAGCCGGAGACAATGTGTTTGCCATCGGGTGAGAATGCCACTGATTGTACCCAGCTGGTGTGACCTTCCAATGGGGCACCAACTGGCTCCCCTGTTGCTACATCCCATATGCGCACAGTGTGATCTCTAGAGCCAGAGACAATGTGCTTGCCATTGGGTGAGAATGCCACTGATTGTACCGAGCCGGTGTGACCTTCCAATGGGGCACCAACTGGCTCCCCTGTTGCTACATCCCATATGCGCACAGTGTGATCGTAAGAGCCAGAGACAATGTGCTTGCCATCGGGTGAGAATGCCACTGATTGTACACAGTCATTGTGACCTTCCAATGGGGCACCAACTGGCTCCCCTGTTGCTACATCCCATATGCACACAGTGTGATCGTCAGAGCCAGAGACAATGTGCTTGCCATCGGGTGAGAATGCCACTGATTGTACCGAGCCGGTGTGACCTTCCAATGGGGCACCAACTGGCTCCCCTGTTGCTACATCCCATATGCGCACAGTGCGATCGTCAGAGCCAGAGACAATGTGCTTGCCATCGGGTGAGAATGCCACTGATTGTACCGAGCGGGTGTGACCTTCCAATGGGGCACCAACTGGCTCCCCTGTTGCTACATCCCATATGTGCACAGTGTGATCTCCAGAGCCAGAGACAATGTGCTTGCCATCGGGTGAGAATGCCACTGATTGTACCGAGCCGGTGTGACCTTCCAATGGGGCACCAACTGGCTCCCCTGTTGCTACATCCCATATGCACACAGTGCAATCGTCAGAGCCAGAGACAATGTGCTTGCCATCGGGTGAGAATGCCACTGATTGTACCCAGTCATTGTGACCTTCCAATGGGGCACCAACTGGCTCCCCAGTTGCTACATCCCATATGCGCACAGTGCGATCGTCAGAGCCAGAGACAATGTGCTTGCCATCGGGTGAGAATGCCACTGATTGTACCCAGTCATTGTGACCTTCCAATGGGGCACCAACTGGCTCCCCTGTTGCTACATCCCATATGCGCATAGTGCGATCGTCAGAGCCAGAGACAATGTGCTTGCCATCGGGTGAGAATGCCACTGATCGTACCGAGCGGGTGTGACCTTCCAATGGGGCACCAACTGGCTCCCCTGTTGCTACATCCCATATGCGCACAGTGTGATCTCTAGAGCCAGAGACAATGTGCTTGCCATCGGGTGAGAATGCCACTGATCGTACCGAGCGGGTGTGACCTTCCAATGGGGCACCAACTGGCTCCCCTGTTGCTACATCCCATATGCGCACAGTGCGATCTTCAGAGCCAGAGACAATGTGCTTGCCATCGGGTGAGAATGCCACTGATCGTACCGAGCGGGTGTGACCTTCCAATGGGGCACTAACTGGCTCCCCTGTTGCTACATCCCATATGCGCACAGTGCGATCTTCAGAGCCAGAGACAATGTGCTTGCCATCGGGTGAGAATACCACTGATCGTACCGAGCGGGTGTGACCTTCCAATGGGGCACCAACTAGCTCCCCTGTTGCTACATCCCATATGCGCACAGTGTGATCATAAGAGCCAGAGACAATGTGCTTGCCATCGGGTGAAAATGCCACTGACTGTACCAAGTCAGTGTGGCCTTCCAGAACACCTATTGTAGCTGGCCACTTCTCCATTTGTCCTCTTGTGATTGATAACAAATTGGAAAACTGTGGCTGAAACATCTTTCGAACATATGACTCTACAGGTGCCAATGCCAAAGCGGAGATGTAAATATGCGGAGCACTCTGCGTAATGGCAGGACCAAAAAATGCTATGAATCTCTGGGCATCTTGAGTGAATGGCAGTATTGACTGGTCCTAATGTCCTTTTAGTCTCATCGCAAATTCACCAGAATGGATATCCCAAACCTTTGTCCACAAAACAAAATCTGACAAAGCTCTGGGAGCATTTCTTACCATCTTCAGCAGGCTCAAAACCTCAAGCCAAAAGAGTAGCTTTTCCACCAGGAAATTCTTCACACCGTTTGAAACTTTATAATTGAAAGGTTGTTCCTTTCAGATGATTTCCCCAAAATAGACATGCATATCGCAGATGGTTTGGAATATAGGCCTTTACTTTGTCCGTGAGATCAGGCATGTCAGCATTGCGTAAATGTGATGTAGGCAGCTTGCAGATGTTGAATTCCAGTCCGTTCTTCATGACTTCCATCATATCTAACATGGTGGCATATTGCTGTTCCTCAGTGCCACAGAGGAGATCTGATCTCTTGTCTTGAATTTTGGATGCCATATACTCTTGAAAAGAAAGATGTATGACCTGGATAGTGTCATCATTGTTTTCTGGAACTCGGATAATTGCACTCAGAGGATCCAACACCCTTCTGACATCTTCCTCTGGTACCTGGAGCAATTCTCCTAGACAGTGTGCATTCAGAGGTTCAAAGAGGTTCAGAATTGTGCTCAGAATTCTTTTGGCATTGTCATAGAACCTTTGATCCAGCTTGTCTCCATCCTGTGGTTGGCAGATGGCGGCATCAACAATATGGAGATATAAATCATCTAGGTCCCGAAGTCGCTCTCCCTGGTGAAGAAGATTGTCAAGACAGACTTGGGGGTGTGCCTTGTGTTTTCTCCCATCAACATAGCGAACCACGGTGGCAGCAAAAATAAAGAGCCCATCTGCACGTGTGGTAATCAAGTCCACATCCTGAGCTTTGGGTTTCCACTTGTTGTGTGTCTTTGAGCCAAGACTGTCCAATGATGTCCTGACATAGAGTCGGATGTCATCCACCACATTAGGTTCACGATTGTCAAGGATGATTGGGTGCATTAATGAAGACAGCCAATCAAGTTTGATAAACGATGGAACCTGAGGCCGCCCAGTAAGGAAGAACCGAATATAAGGTGGTATCTGATCAATGCTTTCTGAGAGCCATGTGAGAAATTTGCGGCCATGGTCACTTCCACATTCATCTAGAGCATCTAGACAAATGATCCATGGTGTTTGGGAAGATGGCATTTGTGCAAGAATTTCTACAACCAGCTTTTGAAACTGCTGCTTTGGATCTGCAAAAAGAATCCTAGTACGGTCCTTGTGCAAGAGGTTCACAAGACGGCTTCTAAAGTCACTGCTATAATCTGCCAGTTGGAGAGCAAGAGTGGTGGGAAGAAAGTCCAGTTCTCTGCGCTCTGTATAGTAACGAGAGAAGAAGAATGATGCTGCTAAAATATGATTATCCTCAGCCAGAATTTGGGCCACAGTTTTCGCAATGGTTGATTTCCCCGAGCCTGCAGAGCCACTGAGCATGACTATCTGATCTGAGAAGCTGGTCAAGCATGTCAAAACATCCTTGAGGATTTCAACTCGTGTGCCTTTCATGCATGTATCTGGGGTATTTGCCGCATTGTACTGTGCTGAAATATATGTGAGGCGTGCAAGAATTGCCTCCTGTTGCACCTGGTCAACTGCTCCAGGATAAGTGTGCATTGTTTGCTGGAACTATTGAATGTGCATACCTTGTGGTGCCATGCTGTCAAAACTCTTCTGGATCTCTTGGACTGATTCCAAAAATTAATGCCCATCCAGCATATGATCCAGAAATATTCACCTTGTGGTGCCATGCTGTCAACATTCTTCTGGATCTCCTGGACTGATCCCAAAAGTTAATGCCCACCCAGCATGACTCAGTAATATTCACCTTGTGGCGTCATAATACCAACATTTTTGTGGATCTCCTGGACTAATTCCAAAAGTCAATGTCCATCAAGCATATGACCTAGAAATATTCACCTTGAGCTACCATGTCTCCAACCAACTTCTCAATGGAGACAGTGCCATAGAACTACAAACAATTAGATTGCGTAGATTCAAGAGGCAACTGACACAGTGCTCACAGTGAAGTCCTGGATGCAGGATACTATTGAGTTCTGCATGTTTTGGATCGCTTCCTTGTCTCCTTTGCTATCAAAGAAACGCATAAACTTTTCTCTTTTCGCTAGCTTCTTGTGATCAGTAGTGATCAGATGAAGCTCTCTGTGTGCAATGGCCAAGAATCAGCAATGCATACACGAAGATTGTGTTGGAACCACACACTTTTTCAAAGTTTCCACTCTCTGCTTCAAATCACCCCCCATGTTTGAAGAATCTACAGCATCCAGTGTATCCAGATGCTTCTTGAGCTTGACTAGATCCTCTTTGTTTCCTCGCATCGTCTGTTTATCCACTTTTAATTCAGAATGTGATTATCTCTGAGATGCCCTCACCGAAACCATCTCTCCAAGTTCTATAACTCCATTGACAACACCCTCAACACCTGGAATGCCAATGCCGGTCACAGCTGCTTTGCCTAGACGGAGCGCTGGCCTCAAGAGGCTTTGTGCGTGTTTGAGGCTGCTCAAGGCCTGCTTAAGTTTGGATTCTGTTTGTGGGGGTGCTGGAGACGGAGCTCGTGAACGCAGAAGTGGGGACATCGATAGACGAGTGTAGAGGAGTGCGGCAAGAGATCTGGTGGTGAAGGGAAGAAGAGACAGCGAGGAAGACACGAGGTGTTGCCAATATTAGCTCTAAAGAAATAAGTAAGGATCGCCTGAACAGCTTTGATCAGTCAAGCGGAGCTTTGCTGTTGCCGGCGATGTCACTTCAGCCTGTTCGAAATCCAATTACATCCGTCCACGCCGTGATTTCCATCTTCGAACATTAGAGCTGTTCATTGGCTGTTCAGCAAACAAAAAATCTTTTGCACGGACAGCACTGACCAACAATGGAAGGTAAAGACACTTCCGACAGTTGCAGGTTTGAACGGCTTCCAAATGATGGCTTTCCTGTGTTAATACCGTGGGGAATGTTGCTATCGCCGAATCCCCCGTCAAATCGACGGCCGTTGCCGTCACGGCAACGGGTGGCAGCCCTATCGCCGATTCGCGGCAAATGTTGCCGTGGTCCAACCGTGGTCCTTGCGTGGTCCTCCACACCTTGGATTCACCCAAGACATCTTTCACTTTATCAAGGCTCCTTCAGTTCATCCTGCCTATTAGACCCTTCCACGGAAATTCCAAGAGAGGTCTCGATCCCAGGCCGACCAAGCTGTTCAACGTAGGTGATTTACTCCGCCGAGCCGATCTGCTGATCCGAACATCGGCAGAGCTCGGGAAGAGGTCCACAGACTGAGTAGTGTTGCCGCCGGCCAAGCCGGTCGACCTCTTTTGAAACGGATGTAGCACGGGCAGTCCATGAGGAGAAATATTCGGGCATCTAAGGAGCCCTAAAAGCCGGGAACCTTTCAACTGTTCTACTGTGACTGGTCACTGCTCACGCCGCGTGTCGGCCCGTTATTGCCGAAGCTATCTTCACACCAGCTCGTCAATCTGTTGTCGCACAAACCACCACCGTGGCCGACGCATCCACCCACCAAACAGCCTCCCTCCCCGCCCTCGTCGATCGACACCCCACCCCATGTCAACGCTCCAGTCAACTCCCATTGCGTATCCCCTCCTGATGCCCATCCGAAGAACGGCAGCGTCAGCTTCGCCCCCTGGTCCCTGCAGGTCGTTTGGAGAGGTGGCGTATGGGTAAAAGGTAAGTAACTGAATCCTTCCTCTCTGCCTCGACGCCGCGGACCCTTTAGCGTGTACTCGCTGTTAATCCCAGCCGAAGGTGCGTCATCTGCCCGCCCTGCTGTCTCTCTAGCCCTCACTGTTCTTCTACAGTAAATACTCTGCCCACCAGTTCCACAGCATCGTGTGTGATCGCTGAATCAAGCCCACCGCCATGCTCCATCCTCATCCCCGTCCCTTGGTTTTCCCCTCCACCGTCTATTTCCTTCCGTCCCCATCTCTTCCCCTTCCTCCCCCGCTCCCTCTGCGCTTTTCCCGCCGCGCGCTGCCGCAGCCTCATGCACATCCGAGTCGCATGTGCAGCGTTCGCGCAAGTGCGCAGGTGAGGTCGAAACACTGTCGCCACGCCGCACGCGCCTCACTTTCGCAGGCGTCGTGCGATGTACTGCGACGTACACATGTGGCGTGTGGTGCGGGCGCGGCGTTGCTCACCCGTCCACACCATCTCCTTCCTATCGCGTCCCCGTCCCCGTCCCCATCCCCCTCGCTCCCACCTCCCTTACCCCTTTAACTCTCACTCGTACCCCGCCCCTCCCCATCCCACTCGTAGGACACGCTGCGCGTATCCGTTCCGCGTCCGAGTCCCGCTGCATGCGCACGGTGTACTCGCGTCTGTGTGCAACGCCGCGATTGCGCGCCGGGCTTACGCGTACTGCGGAGCCATGCTTCCGCACACGACTTGGTCGTGTCTGTCTGTGTCTGTGCGGACTCGAGAGCCACGCACGCGCACGTCACATCGACCTCGGCGCCCGTGGTCGCGTCGATTCGAGTCGCGCCGCATGCGTGGGTCCAGCCTTTGCGGTCATGCCTCTAGTCCTGCGCTCCCCAACGCCGCTCGTCCTCGTGTCCCTCCTCTGCCCGCTCCACCCTGTCTCTTGTCGTTCCCCGCCCTCGTGTACCCTGCCGCAGACGCGCTGTCGAGCCGTCTGCGCCGAGTCAATCGCACCGCACGCGGTGCGGGCAGGTCTGCGCGTGCACATTCGGATGAGGACACCGTGTGCGCACGCCGTCTGCGTCGAGCTCGCCCGTGCTGAATAACGAGCGCAGTGCGGTAGCCCGGGTGCGGGAACGGCTGCGCGCGGACTTGATCCTGCGCACAGTCCCTCCCCGGCTTCGCGCGGACGCGGTACGCACTGCACTCCCTCTCTGATCTCCCACCCCAGTCCCGAGTCCCCACCCGCCCCCATGTCCGTCCGTAGTTTTGAATGCATTTTACGTTCTCAAGACGATACGTGTGGGATGCAGATGCTGGTTAGCGCGAGGAGTTGAAATTGAATCAGATTGAAGGGAGCCTTACCGCGGCTTTGAGAACTTGAAGGCTGGATGCTTGAAGCCGATGGTCTCTAATTTTCACGAACTAATCCAGCTCAATCCAATCGCACGTTTGGCAAAGGCGTGCAGGTCAAAGCGCGATAAGATCAAATACCCTCAACTTCTGCATTGACAATGTAGGCCTACTATGCGCCTCCGCCTTCTTGAGCACAAACGCGACACCACCGCCCAGCACCACCTTCCCGCTCGTCAGATTGCGCGTCACAAACGCCCCCTGCGGCCCCGCGCCGACCTCCCACGCCTCCGTCTGCAGCGCGTCGCCCGGCCTCACGGGGCTGGTGAAGCGCACGCCGAAGAAGCGCAGGCTGCGCGGGTCGCGCTGATGAGGGCGCGCGCGCCGAAGCCGAAGGTCGAGAGCCCGTGCAGGATGACGCCCCCGAAGCCGGCGCCCTGTCCGATTTTGGGGTCTACAAACAGCGCAGGGGTTTTAGTCAGTCGGTCGTTATTTCGCGCCGAGTGCCAAGAAGGAGCAGGAAGGAGGTGGGGAAGGAAGGAAGAAAGGAGGAGGAAGAGACGCAGCGCACCGATGTGCAGCGGGTTGTAGTCCCCGCTCAGCCGAAACACGAGCGCCTGCTCCTTCGTCGTCTGGTCGCGCACGACCCAGTCGGCCTTGCGGTCTGTCGGGACGGGCTCGCCCTGCGGCGGCCCCGCGATGTGCTTGCTGTACTAGTCGCCGGTGGCTTTGGCGCCGATGTTGAAGGAGGAGGACTGTATTGGTGTTAGCGTCGAGAATATAATATCGGAGGGGAAGAAAGTGGGAGGGAGAAGGAAGGGGAAAGTAGGATTGGACGCACCTAAAGCTTGGCGTAGGGCCGCTCTCTGTAAAAGAATAAAAAAGGCTAGTCGGTCAAAGTAACAAATAGCGGATGAGGATATCAAATGACGAAATCCGGCGAGAAATGCGGAGATACGTAGAGGAAATTCAAACGTCCACCCGGAGCCGCTCACGAGCGGGAGGTCCTTGATGATCTCGATCTACTGGGTGCCGTGGACCTGGGAGAAATGAAATTCAGCATTGCCGACAAGACCATTGGAAGGCGAAAGCGGAAAGGGAAGGGTTCTGGGCAGACGGGCGGAGCTTCTCGCTCGGTGCCACTAGTAACGCCGCCGCCGCGAGGACCGGAGCAGAACAGCAGCCGTGGGCTCAATGGGCGGTATCGCCTTTGCCAACGAGAAGCCGTGGATGAAGTCAACTTTTGAATCGCCCACTTGGTCAGGCGCGTGTGGGTCATTCGGGCACCATCTGGTCGACTCTTCGCAACGTTCTCGCCGGGCTTTCTGACGAACGGCCTTTGGTGCAGAGTGTTTGCCAGCGTACATGAGCTCAGCGATTTCCTCCGGCGAGAATTTCTCTATATGGCGCCGCGCAAGAATATTGAGACAAGTTGGGAGTGTCGCTGAGACAGGGAAGGTTGGCCGGCATTCGGGATGGTAAAGAGCTTGGGCAGGAACGCGCGCAAGGTCCGTCCACCGCGCTGAATCCGTTGGAGAATGCGCTCAAAGCGCCGCGCTTGTGGCAATTCGTGTTCGTGGTTTTCCGGTACCAAAGCTTTGGGGAAGGATTCGGCAACTTGGATGCATGCCTTGGTCTGCATGGGTACGCTGGGGAATAACTGTCACCTCAGAAATGGATGGGTGGGCCCGACAGTATTGAGGGCGCCTCCGGGGTAACACGGGTGCCTGCAAGGCTTAGGAAACTCGGCAGACTCTGTGGAGGATGTGGCCGGGTGTCTCCGTCAATTTCTGAGGCCATTGAACCAGGTTGTATTGAGAACGAGTGAGTGCACGGATACAGGAGGTATGTACGGCATTCAAACCGCTTATGCTATCGTAACGTCACACGTCAGAACGCTCTCCGGTCCGTGTCCGCGTTCCCTCCTGCTTCGTCCATCCGAGCCTTCGTGGACTGCCGTTAGCGTTAAAAAGGAGAGGCGGCGTATGGGCAAAAGGTAAGTAACTGAATCGACACCCCGGATCCTTCAGCGTGTAAGTACTAACCCAAGGTGCGTCTTGCCCGCGCAGCTGTCTCTCTAGCTCTAGCCCTTACTCTAATTCTACAGTACATCCTGCTCACCATTCCACGGCATCGTGCATCGCTGAATCAAGCCCACCGCCATGCTCCATCCCCATCCCCTTCCCCCTTGTCCCTCCGCCTTCTATTTCCTTCCATCCCCTTGCTCCCCCGTCTTCGCTTCTCCCGTCGTATAACCGTCTACGTGCTCCACCTCGTGCGCATCCCCTCTCATGCCGCACACCGAGCTGCATATACAGCGTTCGGGCAACTGCGTAGGTCAATGTCGAGGTCGAAAGCGCTGCCGCGACGCCGCACTTGTCACGCTTTCACAGGCATCGTCCAACGTACTGCGACGTACATACGTGGCGCGTGGTGCGCGCCGTAGCATTGCTCGCCCTTCCACATCCTCTCCTTCCCATCGTGTCCCTGTCCCTGTCCCCCTCACTCCCCCCTCCCTTTCCCCTTCTGCCTCTTCTCCGCCTCGTCCCCGCCCTCTCGTCCCGCTGCGTACGCTGTCGTCACTGACACGTCACGCACGCGCACGGCAAGTCGACCTCGGCGCCCGTGGTCGTGTCGTGCGTGGTGGCCGGCCTTTGCGCCGCGCCGCCGCTTGGATGTAGTACGAGTCCAGCCTTTGCGGTTACGCTGCGACTCGTTCCACGCTCCCCAAACCATGGCCTCGTACCCATCGTACCCGCCATCTCCCTCGTTCCTCCTCCCCATCCCTCGTCTCCCCGCCCCACCCTGTCTCTCCTCGTCTCCCGCCCTCGTGTAAACTGCCGCACATGCGCCCGCGCTGTCGAGCTGTTTGTGTTTGCGCCGAGTCAATCGCACCCACTCGCCGCGCGTGGGTCTGCGCGCGCGCATTCGGATACGGATACCGTGTGCGCACGCCGTCTGCGTCGAGTTCCCCGTGTCGAATTCGCATCGAGTCGCACCGCATGCGTTGTGGCTGGCCTTTGCGCCGCGCCGCCGCATACATGTACGAGGCCAGCGTTGGCGGTTACGCTGCCGACTCGTCCCACACATGCCCGACTTCAGGCCTCATGCCTCATAGCTAGAGTCCGCGCTCCCCAACCCTTTCCCTCCTACCCATCGTACTCATGCCCGACCTCGTCCGCATCTCCCTAGTCTCCGCACCACACCCTATCTCTCCTTGTCTCCCCTCCCCATCCTATCTCTCATTCCCCCGTCCTCGCGTACACTGCCGCACACGCACCCGCGCTGTCGAGCCGTCTGCGCCGAGTCAATCGCACCGCACTCGCCGCACGCGGGTCTGCGCGTGCGCATTCGGATGCGGATACCGTGTGTGCATGCTGCGTTGAGTCCCCTGGCGCCGAATAACGAGTGCAGCGCGGGTGACGCGGGCGCAGGAACGGCAGCGCGCGCACTCGTTCCTGCGCGCAGTCCTCCCCGGCCTCGCGCGGGCTCGGCTCGGTATCCCCCCCGCGCGTTCGCAGCACAATACGGACTCCTCGCGGAGACGGCCATCGCCGCAGCATGCGCAGACTCGTTCGTGCGCGGACGGCTTCACGCGGACTCGGCGTAGCATCTGCGCCCGCTGTCGTGCATTCCCGACCCCCGTCCCACCGCCCTCTCCTCCTTCCCCTCTCCTCGCATCCGAGTCGTCCGTATGTAATTTTTGAATATATTATATTCCAAGTTATTATAAGTCTACCTGTGGGATTTCTGGTGAGAACGCGCGGTTAAATGAATTGAATTAGTGTCACCGAGGCTTCGAGAATCTGTAGGACATGAAGATGACCGTGACTGCGGGACCAGTGATTAGATCTGGATTAGAACGAAAAAGAGAATGAAGGCAGAGGTGCGATTCTATGACTCTAGGAAATTGATTTGAAGTCGAGACAGACTTGGAACGATTATATTCAGCCTGGATTGAGTTAAATCAAAGCCGTCTGAGGGAACTGAAGGAAAGTGGTCTATCAACAAAAGCACGGTCAGAATGAATGAAATAAACACACTGAACTGGCGGAAGAGCAAGCGCCGCGCTGCTGAATTGAACTTGGAGTTGAATATTTTGAATACCGGGGCGGATTGGTCTGTGCGAGGAGTCAGTCCCGGTAAGGTTACGGAAACGGAAATGGGATCAAAATAAAAGCAAGCCTTACCTCGGGAGGGAGCGATAGGATCGAGTCGGAGGTTGAGTTTGGTGAGTTGAAGCAAAGATGCGGAGAGGGATACTGAGACACTGTGTTCAGACCCCATGTAGACGCAGGGTGGTCCTACGTTGGGCTACCTGCGTCTACGTTGGTCTACCCCTTGTCTACATTGGTCTACCCGGGTAGCCGTACACCGCGTAGCCCACGGTGATCCTAGGTTGGCCTACCACGTGGCTACATGACGTAGGTCTACGTAGACGCAAGTTCGGCTACGTTGGTTACGTGAGTCTACTCGCGTAGACCTCCCACGCAATGACAGGCCGTAAATTCAAAAAATTGGCACCAAATCCGGGAATTACCATGGTACGTTACATACGTCTACGTGTGGCTATGTTGGTCTACGTTGGTCTACCTGTGTAGACCAACATAGACCCATGTAGCCCAACCGGCGTCTACACGCGTAGCCGTACGTAGACCAATGGGTGTGTCTACCCCTATGGTCTACCCGGGTAGGAGCACCCTGTGTCTACATGGGGCCTGAACGCAGTGAGAGCGGTGGAGGTAAGAGGTAACTCAGGTAAGCAAAAGCAAAGAGAGAATAATATAGATTGAATAAATAAATGGAACTCACGATGCAATAGTACTACGTAGTAGGTTCTTGATCCCAGACAGATGGAACGCGCGTTCAATTGGCCATGGGCTTTAGATCTGCAGCGGAAGTCAGTACCGGTGAGGCAATGTAACCGAAGTGAGACTCACCCGATGTACTTGTCCCGAGTCCCGTTGCTTGCAATTCGAATCTAGTTTGATCGAGTTGTTGGTTGATAGCTGTGGGATTCGAGGTCAGAACGGAAGAATGCGGGAAGAATTGAAATTAAATGAGGAATTTGAATACAAGGACTCGTTGGTATAGTTGAATCTTGAAGTCAAGTAACAAAGTTTCCTGCCTCTCAGAATCGAATCTAAAAACCAAAGACCGATTAGCCACCATAGAGTACCCCAACGAAGACATAAATTTAACTCGAGCCCAACTCGAGCCAAAGCACGATGAGGGACTTAAGGTCCAATCCATCCCCGAGATGCCCGAGGTTGAACACTGCTCGAAGAATTATTGGATGCAACGATACCGTGAGATATCAGAGTCGAAGGGTTAGTTGAAGGCAAGATAATGCAACATTGACTCAACATACCTCGGGTCCAACCGGCGTAGCTTGGGTGTTAAAGTCAAGTGAAATTGAAAGTGGGGTCGGGGATCTCTAGATAAATCGATGAAAGATCAGTGATAAGTTCCGTGTCCGGGTGGGTCAGACTTTCTGCGAGGGCCAAGCTAGTTAGTCGGCATTCAGGGAAGACTTGTCGATGTTCGGGGTCAATGAGACGTTGAGCTGATAAATTGGAAGTCAGTAATAGGGCAATCAACAAATGCCTGAGATAATTTGTACCGTGGAAGAGCTTTGAATCAAGAAAATCTTGACGAAAACTCGAGGTTCTTGAAGGCCGCAATAGGTCAGTCAAAGTCTAGGCGACGATTTAGGGTAAGCCATGGTCGATCCAATCAGATTGGGAGTTCCTGACGACGAGTAAGACTCGAAGAATTGTGAAATGGAAAGGAGCATACCAAGGACGTAAAATTGAAGCAACGTGAGTTCGAGGTAACCACGGTGTTACTTGAGGGCATTCAAGTGGAACTATTGCAGCAAGTGATGAAGTTGAAGCCAAAGCAAATTGAAGTACATGACAAGGAACTGTGAGCCCAGGTCAGTATTTGCATGATTCCTAATGATAGAACAATAGGATTACACACCTTGAACCATTAGTTTCAACGCCACGGCTTGGATAGAGTCAATCCAGGTGGGTGGAATGCGGTGTAGGATCATACATACCACCAAGAAGATAGCTTTCGACCCTCTTGATATGTATTGAAGGTGGGTAGTTGAGGGCACAGTCTAGTTCGATTCGGAGACAGAAGAAGGCATTCCTGGAGATGAATTAACTTGGTTCTAAGAATGTCGAAAAAAGGTACATATATATGTGAGTACCAACATTGGACCAAGATGTAGTGGCGCCCGCTGCAGTGTTACTGAGATGCTTCAATTCCAAGTGTTGAAGCCGAATCGAATTCATCTGTGAGGCCATGTTAATACTTGTATAAATGAAAAAAATGGATAAGTGAAGCGCACAGACCTTGAATCCAAAAAAATGCGAAGCCAATATCAAGATCTGTAAAAGTGCGGAAGGCGCAATACCTCAGTCTCCCGCTATGTGGGATCAAAAGACTCTATCAAATACACAACCAGACAGTATTGAGGCTGGCTGGCGCGATCCGAGGATTGTGGGTGCATAGTCCGACTCGACACAGGCATCAAGTCAACCTGGAGATGAACAAAGTCAGGTCACGGCTCGAAGAATGGTGAAATGAATAGCTAGTGGTGGCAAGGTTCGGTTCAGACATCGGTTCGAACCCGAACCGAACCTGAACCGAACGCGACGTTCAGGTTCAGGTTCACCACATTGCTGAACCGAACACCAGGTTCAGGTTCGGCGTTCAGGGCGCGGGGGACGCGTTCGAACGCCGAACGCGAAAATCCGACATTCAACCAATTTTTGACGGTTTTGGTGTGATTTCCGGTGACATTTGGGCCTTACTCGCTTCTCAGTCACTGTTGGATTGTTGGATTGATGTCTTGCAGCCAGTTCCATGGCCATCTCCATCAGTGCTGCATCACCGCAGCTCGGACCGTACTGTCCCACGACTCAAAATTCATCTGAAAAATCTTAGAATTGTGTTGGTTGGACATTTCACTGTCCTTGAGGCACTGGAATTGGATCATTCAAGGTGAGAACAAGTAAATGACCCACTTGCTTTACTCCAGGATCAGTTATTAGACCTCCGAAATCCCCGAATTCTTTCGCGTTCGAACGCGAACCGAACCTGAACGCGGGTTCAGGTTCAAGGTTCGGCACTTTGCTGAACCGAACACCAGGTTCAGGTTCGGGGTTCAGAGCAAAGTGCCCTGAACCTGAACCGAACCGAACCTTGCCAGCACTATGAATAGCTTCACACCAAGTTGAGGACCATAGGTCCGTTAAACCTGGCACCAAAGTGTTACTGAAGTCGGTCAAGTCGAACTCCTGAAGGAATTTTCGAAGTTGAAGTTGCAGTTTGCCGAATATAGTTGAGGTGTTCAATCTGTGAGGCCATGTTAGTATTTGCACGAAAAAGAAACAACGTGAAATTTGCTTAGCAACTAACAACTATAACGAGGCCATGTTAGTATTTGCACGAAAAAGAAACAATAGCTAGGCTCAGAATGAGAAATTATAATCGCGCATGATTCCTGTAAAGGCCCGCATTTCCCGTTGTAATTATTTAGAATAAATGTAGTACACCAACAATGCCCAAACAACTTGTCTTTTCTTACCTCCGCCTGGATGAATATTGACACATAATTTTTTCATCAAATGGCTCAGGACCTCGAGGAGGAGGAGGAGTAGGAAGATCGGGAGCAGGCTGCCGCTGCAGCCGTTTGTATTATGATCTTTCTGGGTGCAGAAGAAGCCCGCCGGTTGCGCGTGGAACGCAGAAAGAAGATGCGACTCTACCTTTGTCGCCCACAACTGCTCAAAACCCGTGATTCAACACACCGTGACACATTCTTTACACCAGCGCCAACGGCCGCACCTTTACCATTGTTCGACCTGAAGTACAAGATGACCCTGAAGTGCAAAATAAAGTTAAATTATATTTCAACCTGACATCGGCCTTAATTTATTCAAACTCAGATGCAGACCCCATGTCCGACTTTCTAAGGGTACCCTGATGTCCTTTGGTAGAGGAAGCAGGGACCATTTGAGGTCATAATAAACCCGAAACTTTTCTTGCACTTCTAGGTACTTTTTATGCCACACTTGGCAGGTTAACTTCATCTTCAATTCAACATCGCAGACAAAGCCCACTTGTAGGCAAACTCTCTGCAACTTAAGTATGCTATTAACCGATCCCAGGTAAAATCTGACAAAATTTGAGACCATAGTACCACCATCAAAAAAAAATTGCACTTCTGGGCGATCAATAGTAACACCACAATGGGTTTCGATGTGGTGACTTTTGCCGCCATAGTCGAAGGTGGTTTTGGCACGACATGGGCCACAACTCCTATTCACCGCAATGACGTAGCATCTGCTGGAGAACCATGCCTTGGGGCACAATCTCTGGATGCTGCTAGGGCCCGAGGCCTTGTCCTCCACTACTTAAACTCCACCATGTGCGAGATTAGTTTGCAGCAAACCTTCGCACTTATCCTGACAACAGCCTCCCACTACCTAACATGGGGCCTTCGATTCCTCCTTGATCTTCTATGTAACATGCCAGATGCCAGAATCAAATGGCCCGAATCTGCGGAGGGATTCCAGGCGCTGAACAACTTGATTGTTGAGTGTCAATGCTGCGTCATCCATGCCTGACTGGGGTGTTCACCAGTATCAATGGACTGAATTTGCCTGCACACCTGAACTTTAATCCTACTTGAATCACAAATTGTGTATTTTGCTGCCTCAACACCTTGTAAATGGTATGATCGGTGGGGAAGTAATCTTTTGGGGGTTTATGCATTCCTTGCCCAGAAAAATCAGTATTTATGCACTTCTATGGCCCTAAAACCCGGGTTTTGGCAGTCAAAAATGCATGAATACCCCGTGAAGCCTATGCATTATGCATTATTAAAAAATGCATAAATCCCAGCCTACCAAGTGGGTGGATGCCCAAATGCTATGGATTATGACAATTATGCCTTATGACCTAATGTGTGATGAACAATCCGACTGTACAAATAGGTTTTTAGAAGCAGTAGTGGATAACATTCAGAATTGCAACAACAGTGGGTAATGAGTGAATAAGAGGGGTCAATTAGTCTAACGGTGAAATGGTTACACCCTGTGGTCCTGAGTCTCTCCGAAAAGCAATGCATTTATTTCACTACATTACCCGGGGCCAAGTAATCAATGTAGTGTAAGCTATAATAGAGGAGTATGGTTCTAGCATGTACGGCACTGAATCACAGGGAAACACACTTGTCATAACCCGCATGCGTGCCACATCCGACACGCACTTACTGTGTACTTGCTCCACACTTGCAATGAGCTTATGTAATTCAAGTTTCTAACCACGCAAGTTCGATTCCATGCAATGCCATACTTTTACATTCAATGTTTGTTCTCAACCCCACCTGTCTTCCCCAACTACAAGAGGAAATTGCCTTGATGTTAGCGGGGACACTGACAAGGAAGGGTCCATGAATTTGGCAGGGGTCTACCACCAGGGCGACTCCATGTGTTTCTGAGGGTACTTTCGGGGTACTTTTTACCCTTTTGGAGCCGTTTTTGGTGGAGGTGGTGTACAGCTGAGCTAGTTGCAGTGCAAGGGGGACACCACATGGGTAAAGGTAGATACCCTGAGGGTACGAGGGACCTGGGGGGACGCCGCGATGGTAGGGTGGATAGTGCGGTGATATAAGAGGTGTATGTGGTACACTGTGATGGTAGGGTGGACAAAGCATTGATACGGGAGGTGTACGGGGTACACCACAATGGTCGGGGGGATATGGACTACTTGGGGGAGGTGTATGGGGGACACCACACATCTAGGGGGTACATTAGCTACTTGACCAACATCAGTCGCTCTTAGGCTTATCATTCAACCATTTTGGATGATCTAACCCTGTATGCAAATTCTTATAGGTTCTTCAAAGTCAACTGGAGCACAGTAGAGCCTATTACAGTGCAACGATAGGGTGAAAATAGGGAAAATTAATGACTTGTGTTCTGACCATACTGTCTTGGAGACATACCTGGATGCCTCCCCTTGTCCCCTTGACTACTAGACTACCCTCCAGATGGTGTGTAAGATTATGATGATGAAAAACATTGCAATTTGGCCATGTATGGGAATTTCACTTTAGGCCTATGGTGCACTCCTCCATGATGTGATATATCCCCAAACAATCCTTTTGGGAACGTATCTGGTAAGTATAGTAAAGAAAGTGCACAATTGACACTCAGGAGACCCCATGCCCCATGGTATAATGTAATCTTACTTTATACTCTTGTTCACATATTCAGAATGCCACAGGGTAATATATCATGAAAAAGGCAACCTTTTTTATTTTATTTCATGTGGTGTATAAGGTACAGGGTACAGTTGTGCATGGTGTACAGGATACATTGGCCCTTGTTTGGGTACAGGGTACTGCTGCGAGTGGTGTATAGGGTACATTTCCTTTTTGGACACTACCACTTCTTGTCCCAAAAAAGAAATTATCAACATCAATCCCTCCCTGGCTCATAATTCAATCGTTTTGCATGATCCAGCCCTATAGGCATACTGCTATAGGTTCTTTGTAGCCAACTGGAGCATAGTAGAGCCTATTATAGTGCAATAATAGGGTGAAGATGGCGAAAATTGATAAATCATATTTGGGCCTTACCAGATACATTCCCAAAAGGATTGTTTGGGGATTATATCACACCATGGAGGAGTGCACCATAGGCCTAAAGTGAAATTCCCATACATGGCCAAATTGCAATGTTTTTCATCATCATAATCTTACACACCATCTGGAGGGTAGCCTAGTAGCCCAAGGGGACAAGGGGAGGCATCCAGGTATGTCCCCAAGACAATATGGTCAGAACACAAGTCATTAATTTTCCCTATTTTCACCCTATCGTTGCACTGTAATAGGCTCTACTGTGCTCCAGTTGACTTTGAAGAACCTATAAGAATTTGCATACAGGGTTAGATCATCCAAAATGGTTGAATGATAAGCCTAAGAGCGACTGATGTTGGTCAAGTAGCTAATGTACCCCCTGGATGTGTGGTGTCCCCCATACACCTCCCCCAAGTAGTCCATATCCCCCCGACCATTGTGGTGTACCCCATACACTTCCTGTATCAATTCTTTGTCCACCCTACTATCACAGTGTACCCAATACACCTCTTATATCACTGCACTATCCACCCTAAAATGCTATATAATCAAATACTTTATTAGCTCCACTTAAGTTGTAGGCGGTCCAGACCGGCGGGGAACTGAAGTTGTATAGATCTTAAGTTCTTACGATATTAATTTCACTCTAATCCCACCATTGTACTGACCACCCACATATATGCCTAGACCACGAACTTAAGTTCGCATGAACTGAAGTCGTCGAGCGAACTTAAGTTGTTAAGAAACTTAAGTTTGCGAGGAAACTTAAGTTGTCAATACACAAACTCGAGCCTATGTTGCAGTCATACAGATCTTTGTAACATGAGTACTTTGGTGTAGAACTAAAGTTTGACCCGAAAGCTTAAGTTCCACCGAAAAACTCAAGTTCGACATTGAGACTTCAGTTCCACAGAAACTCAGGTTCTGGAGGGGGACTTCAGTTCCGTGCCACGGGTAAAAAAAGTAAAGAGAGGAAAACGCACCCCGCCTAATGCTTCAAAGCTTCACGGCTTTGCCATACTCAGTTTTCGCCGGACTCCTTTGGACGGAGTCGAAGCTGTGGTGAATTCCCGTGCACTTGAGTTTGTTCTGAACTGAAATCCTGGAAAACTCCATGGGCATGAGTCACCACTTGTGTTAACCTTCCACATATGTTAATGTCTCGCCACAGTAGAAAATAATTCGCCACTTGCCACTGAAGTAGACTTCGATCAGGTTGACAGCACCGAGTTGAAACTTGGAAAGTGTCCCAGCTAAGATCAGAGGGGGGGCAAGAAGGATGGCAGCGAAACTTGCGGCAAATGCTGAGTGGCAGGGGGGGATGTACTAATGGTGGTGTGGAGGAGAGAAGCGGGGGTCGGCTATGTGGCCACCGGCGAACCATTGTTTGGACCTATTGATGCCATCATTTCCATTGTCCGACTTCACACGTCGCGTCTTCTCTTCCACCACCACCACCACTACCACTATGCCACCCACCTTATTATTGTTGGCCCCAACCCCCGCTACCCTGCCTACTTTTGGCTGCTGTCCATTCATCTTTCCTGCAGCTCCTGGGCATTGCATCTCATCTACTTGCTCTCGCCCCAATCACCCGTCTCCAGCAGCATCCGGTGTAACTTAGTAGTATTGGGTACGTCAATTAGACTCTTTTTTTCTTGTAATAAGTACTCACTACCCTCCTTAACTTGTTTCATACTGCTCAGAGCGCTGAGACGTACACTTTAAGTCGGGCTCCGAGTCGCTGGTATGTTATTACATTCGGGCTTCCATCAACATTCTTCTCTGAATATCCACCGGTCCAATAGGCGTGTGTACACACGGTCCCCCGCGTTCTTAAAACACATTTCAGCGCTCTAGGGGAGGGCTTCTTCTTACACAGAAACACATGGAGTCGCCCTGACGGTAGACCCCTGCCAAATTCATGGACCCTTCCTTGTCATTGTCCCCGCTAACATCAAGGCAATTTCCTCTTGTAGTTGGGAAAGACAGGTGGTGTTGAGAACAAACATTGAATGTAAAAGTACGGCATTGCACGGAATCGAACTCGCGTGTTTGGAAACTTGAATTACATAAGCTCATTGCAAGTGTGGAGCAAGTACACAGCAAGTGCGTGTCAGATGCGGCACACATGTGGGTTATGACAAGTGTGTTCCCCTGTGATTCAGTACCATACATGCTAGAACCATCCTCATTATATACTCCTCTATTATAGCTTACACTTGGCCTCGGGTAAAGTAGGTAGATTTGTAGTGAAATAAATGTATTGTTTTTCAAAGAGACTCAGGACCACAGGGTGTTTGTCAGCCTCCTGGTTGCAAATCAATCCCCTTAACAATTGACTTAGGATTTTGCTTGCAGCTGTCCCCAGCTCTCGATAGACGCCCTGATCTCCATATATATGGGTTCCTAGTTCTTGTATTGATGGGATATCAATAAGAACTTCTTCTGGCAGCAGAAGTGGATGTTCTAAGTCCCTTGATGTGTGGCTTATTGCAAGAGGTGCGTTCCTAAATTATAGTACTTGCTAGTCAGTCCCGTGTAAGGCTGTTTGATCAACTTGCGGCAGTATGAACTTTCCGCCACATAGTCCAGCTGGCTCCCAATTAGCCATTGCAACTCAAAGTGCCAAAGTGCTACACAGCCAGGACTGCTGTTAGCGTTCTGATGCACATGTTTGAAGTTGTAACTTGCGAAAAATTGGATTTTCACTATCTGTCCTTTTTCACGGCTTATCAATGGTAACCAGCACTTCTGGTCTCTGACTAAATCAGATATCACCGGGACTTCAAAGAGATCAAGGGTTCAATCCCGGTGAAAGCCGTTGAGACGGCGCAACACCAATTGTGTTGCAATCAGGCTATTTTAAGCTTTATGAGCACTAGTTGGTGCTCGGGACTCAGGTTATAAACTAGCTTCTGGTTGCAATATTGACTAGTGCACCAGACCTTTGTTTGGTGATATAAAGGAGAGTCAGAGTGAGCTCTGACTGCTGGCTGTAGTATTCTGTACAGTGCCAGGTGCGGTTACAAGTGTATACTGGACAGGTACACTATCAAGGAGATGTATCAAAGGCCTAGGCATTCAACAGGGATTTTAATCCGACTAGGAGAACCAATGACTGCACAGAATAAGTCCAAAGGGACTTAACAAGAGGGCTAGCAAGCCAAGAGGACAGGATCATGTGTACTAGCGCCTCATTTATCGAGCTAGCTATCACAATTGACAGTAGAGCTATTACCTTTGGGTGCCCTGAGCCTCAGGTATTATTCAGAGCGAGTCCTAGCACTTGGATTCGAAGTGGAGATGTGTTGGATGGTGTTAGTGCTTTAGCAATCGCACTAGCAAGGTCACAGAGGGATATGAGGCGTAGAGAATGATCATTGAAGTCAACTAGCTGTACTAGCATGCTTGGTTTACGATGCTAGCATTACTAGCACACCATAAATATGAGCTGGCTCGACTCTGATCAGTTCCTGAGATGGCAATGGTAGAATGTTGAGGAAGTCGAAGTGGACAATCCAACATATGAGCAGGTGGAGTCATCTCGGAGTCTGATGTCATGGGCCTAGCCAGGGCCTAGCATCATTCTGGACCGATCTAGGCTCATTTTGGACTTCGGATAAGTGGCACAAGATTGTCATAGCAGTTGACATGTGGATGAGGAATCACCCTGGCATGATTAGTAGGTAGAGTTTATGTCATGGACTTCTGAGTAGTGCATAAGGAACCAGAAAACAATGCTAAAGCCAGTTCATGCCCCACTTATCGCTCAATCGACAAGGGTGTGCTCAGGCCAGTCGAAGCGGAGATAAAGTACCTTCTCTGTTGTAAAACAGTCTATAGAAATTGCAGTGTTGTTTGTTGGATCCAGAAGTAACTGTGTGAACCAATAAGTCAAGCTTCGTGTTGGGAGGTTGTGAGCGGCGCCACTCTCCACGTATAAATCAGGACCGAACGCACGAAGAGTTAAGTTGGAGAGTTGCAGCTAGCTTTGTGGTGGGCTTCAGCGAGAGCTACACATTGCAGCTCCGAGAATATTTGAATCACAACTGAGCTCAAGAGAGGACAATTATCATTTTTAACTAATTTATTGCCCGGGAACATCTGAAAACACATGGCTGCATCATGCTCACGGTGTTATATCTGGGTGTCCAAAGGGGTACAGGGATATAGGGCCAGTCAAACAGTCAACAGATGTGAGTCGGAGCTGCGGGCCGGTCAGAACCAAACCAGAGTCCGGAGTTGGAGCTGGCAAATGGCGGACTGGATGCCACTAGACCACAGAGGGAATTATTGGGTGAGCGTTACTGCAGGATATCATCAGAGGCGAGAGAGATGAAGGGTGGAGCTCTGAAGGTTGGTTGGAACGGAACAACCAGATTACTTCATGAGGAACAAGGTGAAGCAACATTTATGATAAAACTAAAGTACAGGATGTAGTAGACAAGATTAAATACTGGAGCCCCTTATTTTGTAATAAGTCCAGGAGATATGTTAGAAACTATGCGGACATACTAATAAAGGTAAGTCCGAAAGGGGAGGAAGAAGTCAGGTGACAAAAGGAACAATGAAGAAGAATAAGTAAGAAGGCAGAGAACATAGGATGAGTAAAGAATGTGTGAGATGGTGTTTTGCCATGAGTTCCAATGTGGAGGACTTGTTCTGAACAACTCCGCCGTTCTGACATTCTGGCACTCCGAGGTCGGAGCACAGTCGGAGCCGTAAGGACCGATCAGAGTGATTGTCAGAGGCAGGGGTGCATGGATATAGTTTACTCCCTGAAGGTCGCTCCACCTACCGTAGACCTTTCTATGTCTACGGTAGGTTCCATACTACTCATATCTCATCTCAGACAGCTCTCGTAGTCTTGGCGTCACACGTCCATGTGGTTGGCCTATCACAAGGAACCTTACCAGTGGTGCAAGTTCCGTGCAGGCTACCGTAAGTAGCCGCTTCTTGCCATTGTCGTCAGGGCTACTGTAGGTCGAAGTGCCATTTTAGTAGTCCCAACTTCTAGTAAGCTTACTGTAGACCAATAGGGCTACGGTAGGCTTTTTGTCTTTTAACTTAATTCTTGTCTTGCTTGGTTGGTTAATATGCATATAGCCTTGGTCACCACCGATCCATGTGGTTTGTGCCATCAGCAGGAGCTTTTACCGGAGGTAGAAGTTCCTATTAGGCTACCGTCAATAGACAATCTCGATTGTTAACTCAGGGCTACCATAGGTCAAGGTACCATTAATAGGCCTTCCTACGCTCTTGCCCATAGCAATCCTACCGTAGCCCTAGCGGTCTACGGTAGTTTTATCTTAACTTGCTCCTTGTTTCTTCTTTGGGTGGCTACTGTAGACCGGCTGCCGCAATCAGCATAGCAATTTCATATCCCCATCTAGGCCCCGTTGTGATTGACAACAGGTCTCTTATGGTTTCTGATCTATTGCAGTGAATCTTGACCCGACCGTAGGCCGGGAGCTACCGTAGGTCTACCGACTAACGGTAGCCCTCTGATAATCCCAACGGTTGGACTAATCCGAGTTCAACTATTTAATATTGAAACAAGGCGCCGCTTGTGACGTTCAGCTACTAAGAAGTGTAGTTCCTCTTGTTCACCTCTAGCACTCAAGGAATCTGACGGTCAGCCAACTCCTGGAGCCCGACGGTAGACTCTATAACTGGACTTAGTTCCCGTAAAGGTTCTTTATTGAGTCTTCAAGTACTTGGTGTCCATCGGCTTTCAGCCGTCATAGGTGTAGAATACCATTCCAAGGAGAATGTACTCTCTTGTTCTAGTCTCTCTTTGCCTTTGAATAGGTTCGAAAATGAAAGAAAACTGGTGGTTTTCATGTGTGTTTCCTTGCACACCCTATCAGCGAGCCATCTACCAGGCCTATACCCTCCATAAACCCTCCAACAAAATTGCTCGGGACCTGGATATGCCTCTTCGGGTTGTGCAGTGCGTGAAGAAAATGTGGGCCAAATTGGGGATGTCTGCTGGGATCGTAGACACAAAGGCCGTGCTCCGATGCTCTCCCCCGGGAATACAGTGGTGTGTAAACTCTGCAAGCATGACTTACCCAGCTGACTTTTATCTAGTTTATGTTAGCGCCAGTGTTGCAGTTAGGGCTTAAGGCTTAATCAATGGTAGGCCTTAATAAGGCCTTAATGTTAACCCTTAATTTCAGCCCGAAAACATGCTAAGGCCTACTCAAGGGCATGTTAAGGGAGAATGATGGCCCATCACTGAAACCAGAAATGATTGTGTAGCGTTGCGGGGTGTTCTGAGTGAAAAAGGTACGGACCTGATGTCAGTTCTAACCATTTTTTGTGATGTGGACATACACTACAGCTGGGCGTAGAAATGATAGCTTGGAGTGCGTTGTTGGACTGGCAAAAGTCATTCCCCAAGGAAAAAATGAGGGATTGCATGGAGGAACTCAATGTTATGGTGCATACAGATATATCTCGGCCGGTCTCAGCTCTGTGTCTTCGTTGTGGCAATTTCAGTGGATTTTCCCCTTTAGAAAATTAAGCCTTAGTTAAGGGTCCTAAGGCTTAACAATAAAAAAGACACTTAATAAGGCCTTAATCCGCAACACTGGTTCAACTTAGAGCGCTGATTGAGCATACACCGGACATCTACCTTTACGAGATTCAAGAGCAGTTGTTTACGCACATGATGTGGATGTTTCCCTTGCAACCATTTGTCGCACCCTGCACCGTTGAAATGGTGCGTTGACAATCTGCTGCCATCTAGCTACATTTTGCATTTTTTAGGGCTAGTGCAGGGGAAGCCTGCTAGCTGCTATTGAACACATTACTAGCTTCTCAGTGTTATAACTGGCAATGGGAACTCTGTTTGGTGGTACAAAGGAGAGTCAGAGTGAGCTCCAGCTACTGACTGTAGTATGAGTTTAGTGCTAGGCGTGGTTACAAGTGTTACACTAGGCGAGTACATGCATTAAGGAGGTATACCAGCAGGTCTAGTACCTCAGAATGTCAAGGATTCTACGAACGAGAAAGCTGCTTGAAGCCCTCAATCTCATCACTGCCAAAGCAAATATCTTGAAGACACAAAATAAAGCAGCCTGCTGCCAAAGCGGGCTACCCTCAATCTCACCGCTGCCAAACCAGAGAGATCAAAAATTGAATAAAGTAAAGCTGCCTGCTGCCGAAGCGTGCAGCTCCCAACCTTTTGGCTGCCAAAGCAAGCAGATCAGTGAGAGAAACCAGGCTCCACCAACTCCATCACTGCCAAACGAGGAGATTTTGGGGTGGGATTGAGCAAATAGAAGAGTAGGCAAAAGGCGGGAACATGGGAGTCAAGAAGTAAGAGGATTTAATGTTGACTTGTGTTTCTGTATGCCTCTTCAGCTATCTGCGTTTAAAATTTGATTCTCTGCAGCAACATGCAATCTCTGGGTGCAGATGATGACTTCCGGTAGCTCCACTGTGGCCAAGACAGTTTTATAACAGGTAAGTTGTTATTCATGAATGCACTGAGGTATAGTTGAAGTTTGCATAAATCACACTGGTGAGAAAGTGTGCATGACCAGCGGACCAGCCCTCAAGTCATGCGGATTATTACCTTATTAGGCATGTAAGATCAAAATGGTTGGAAAGCGCATATGATTGGCAAACATAGTCATATGCATAATATAATCTCATTAAGGCTGTGTACATGGCATCCAGACATTTTTCATCATTTTTGCAAAATGAGTCTGGCATAATTTAACATGAAGCATCTGATGGGGTGGGCAGGAATTTCTGGTGCTGCACCTCAATACCCTCCAAACCTATATCTGCACCCCCCTCAAATCTTCTTCAATTATTTGGGGTCACAATGGTTGAGAACAAGTGAGATCAAGGACTTTTTGCACGTGTTTTATTCCAGGGAAAGCTCTGACAGCTGTCATCCCAATAAGGATATTGTAGTTCAACCTCACCATTTGAGCTGATTTCTTCTTGTAACTGCACAGTCTGATCTCAGACTGGCTATTGGGACTTGACATACTCTGCATCCATAGTGTACTTGGGTGTTGAATTGCATCAGACTTTTGACAAATTCATTGTGGCGTTGTACAGCGCCAAACAATGCCGGAAAATGCGACAATCCCCCGCAAAACCGTCACAACGTGGCAACGCGACAATTTTCGGCGAAAATCTGACAACGCCGGAACAAGATCAGCAAATATCTCCGGAACGCGGATTGATGGCGAGGTCATTCAACCTCTCTGAGTATAATACAAGATCATCCAGAAGTCTTCCTTTCAAGCCAGTTGGAGCCAAGTCAAGGCATATAAATTAAATATCTCAAGATAGATACAAGCTGAAGTTAGTGATGTTCCGGGTCTGGGCTTGAGCCCGAGCCCGAGCCCAAGCCCGGGCTTTTGAGCCCAACCCGACCCAACCCTAACCAGGGCCCAAATAGGGCTCAAGGTCGGGCTCAGAATTTTTCAGAGCCCCCGACCCTGGGCTTGGGCCCGGGCTCAACCACGCCACTGTTCAGTCAGATTTTGACTGTGTTGGGTCAAAAAATCCAAGGTTCTTACCTGCATACCAAGTGAGTAGTATCTCGTTCTTTATAAAACTTTGGTACTTGCTCAAAAACGGGTCGGTGAATCAGGTGACCCATGTTCCCCAAAAATTTTCCGGTGCAAAACAAAATTAGTGGGTGGTTTCTGGCTGCCGAAGAAATAATTGACTGCTCTACCAAGGTAACTAACCAGTAACATATGCTCAAAACGCAAAGTTGAACCCTATGACCATGGTTGGAAAATATAGTGATGGGCCCGGGCTTGAGCCCAAGCCCAACCCGACCCTGAGGTAGGGTCGGGCTCAAGGTATTCTGTGGGCCCAAGCCCTCCCTGACCCGACCCAAGCCCGGGCTTTCAGGCCCAACCCGACCCGAACATCACTAGCTGAAGTTGCGGGATGGTCAACAGCTGGGTGGACTCTGGTGGCCAGCCGATTTGACAGATTTGTGTTCCAGATGGTGGCCACGCCGAGGAAGGATTGATGACAGCTGGAGAATTTGATGGCTGAACAATGGTGCCGCTACCTGGTGGCTTGATTCGGGCCAGTTGGCGGTGTACCTCTACTACTCTTTGGACCACCACACTACATATTGGCCATGGTCCTTGTCTCAACACCCCACAAAGCCCGACTTGATTTGGGTGAACAACACCAAAACACCAAAAAACACGTGAAACAAAACTCTCATGACATCCCAATCTGGGAGCCCTGTCATGAGAGTCTGGGCTTCTGTCAGCCCATTAACCTACCATTGCGCTATCAAATTTTGATCTACTTTGTGATGAGTTTTTAATGAGTTTTGGCATAAGTTCTCATCGGTTGTTAAGCCTTGCGCTTAGTCTTGATGAATACACACGAAGTACTTCAGAACAACGTATATTGTTGAGCGAAGTTGGTGTGTAGAGTACAAGTAAAAAGTAAAGGTAAAGTACCGTAAATAGAGTCCTGTATTTATACAGCGTGGATCGCCATGCGATCCAAACACAGCCAGTAAGTAAGTAAACAAATCGGCGTAACGTCCAAAATAGTAAGTAAGTTCAACGAGACCTTACATTCTCCCCCATTAGACTGGCCACAGTCTACAAGATATGTCAAGAAGCAAATAGCGAGCTAATGAAACCAAACGGCATTCGTCGTCCATCCAATATCGGCGACATGGTGAATCACCGCGTTTATCGCAAGGAATCGATTCTGAGTCGAGTGAAGCAGCAGTATGAATGGTAGTGATCGGTGGGTCGATATCGCGCCGCGCATCCCGCCTAGCCTTAGAATGTGCCCGAGGTGTTGTATGTATGCATATCAAACCCCGCACCCAAGTCCGACGACGCAGGCAGAGCGTGGTAGAGATCGGTCATGGGTGTACCCACCAATCCCGTGTTCCCTGCGTTAACGGATGAGGGGGACACCGTAGCGTACGGATATTGGTTATGCGCGCCGGGAGCGGGTCCGACTAAGTTGTTGGGTATGAAATGATGCGGTTGAAACACGGCGGGCGATTGTGGCTGAGGAGCTGGTGAATTGGATGATGATGATGCATGACCGAGATGGTAGGTTCGTCCTTCAAAGCTAATGTGTGATGGTGCGGAGGACGGTGGTGGCTGCGGGACGCTTTGCGGGGCGATAGCTCCAAATGTCAACGGAGCGGCGGCGCCAGCGGTTATCCACTGGGGCGGCGGCTGCGCGTTAGACATGGCCGGAGTGTGCTGCTGTTGCTGGGTATAATGCAGAGAGCGTGGTGGTTGCCCCATCGGCATCGCTGCTGGAGACGGCGCGTGCTGGTTTCCTGCGTGGAATGTCTGCTGGTTGGAGGATGATGGGTGCGGCGACGGGCCGTGGGTGCTATTAGAAGCGTGGTGGTTCGAGGATCCCGGCCGTGGCGCGTACATGGACGCAGCCATCGACCGGGTTTTCTCGTTGCGTGGTTCCCCTCGATATTCTCCTCTGTCATATCCCCCGTAATTCCCTCGCCCTCGAAATCCTCCTCGTCCGCGCCCCGCGATAGGACGCTGCTTATTCCCGAATGATCCCCCAGACGCATCAGGCGCCGCGTATTTCTTCTTTGGAGATCCCATGCGGACGCACGTAACCTTGCCTCGCTCTGTCGAGCCGGGAGGTGGAACGGTGGGAAGGTCTTCCAAAAACAGACCATCTTCCTGCACCCTGTTCAACTCCGTGTCTGGCCATGGAAGTCCGGGAGTGCGTGGTATATAGTCCACCTCATTAGCCATGCCGACTGGAAGCCCGACGTCCTCCATTTGTACTGTAATGAACGAACGCAATTGCGCCAACTCGGGTTGATCCCATCCCGCCCTTGGAGTTGCAATCAGTGCGTCGAGATAATTAAGTGCGTAGGCCCACGCATCGTTAGCCACTGCAATTGTAACCCCGAGTCCGGCAAGATGGTCAGCAACGGCTACCTCGTCCAGATTCTCGGTGATATGGCCCGGCCATGATTCGTACTCAGGCGCATCCGCTATGGTGAGTGCGTGTGCGAGTACGGCGTCCTCGTATGCATTAGGAACGGCCAGCATCCTGAGTAACGCCATGCTGACGCGAATACTCTTGTCGCGTTCTGCGGCGTCTTTGGTGGCTGGCACATAGTTAATGCTCATCCACAACAGTAGGCCGCGTGCGTCGCGGCTGCGAATAGTATGATAATTGTCCACGAACGGGCACCCTTCCACCTCGCGACCTTGTTTCTGTATGTAGGCGACAAGTTCGCGCATAGTGCCGCCACGAGGGCGATGAGCCATCGCCCAAAACGAGCGATTCTTATTCTGTGCGTCGGTGTCCAACGCCCATTCTTTCCAGGTGCTGAGCAACCAATCCGCCACCGCATAATTCTCAAGCGCGTGTCGGTGCAATACGCTGAGTGGCTTTCCGTTCTTCTGGGCCATCCTCGCGTCATAGTAGACTCGAAACACGAGTATGGCTACTGGCCAGCACCGCTGCTGCAAAGAATACAACAACGCGGCCGTCCATGCCGCGACGTCCGCGAATTTCCAACTAGCTCTGTCGTCGTATGCGAAATCTTGAATCAGTGCTGGGGGCAGCTGTCCCACATCGCCCACGGGATATTCCACCGTGTACTTGGGTATGCCTGCCAGATTTCCCCAGGTCATGGTTAATTGATTACCCGCAACCGACGCGTCCTGCATAGTAACGTCCTCGTCTGTTCCTTGCGTGGCTGTGGATGCTGGTGAGCTCGACGCGTCCGTCTGCGACACCCTAGGCGAACCTGGTTGTCTGTAGTTCATTCCACTCCCCGAATGTTGTGGAATAATTTTCTTGCGGTGTCGGCCTGAGTCCAGATGCGCCAATTGTCGCTCGAGCTCGTCTGCTTCGCGCCGACACTCATCCGCATACTTGCGTATCTTTAAATAGTCGTCATCCGCCTTGTCCCTGTCCCGGGCAATGCGCTCTTTGTCCTTTTCCAGCACTGCGTTCTTTGCGGAGACCTCGATGAGTTCTCGCTGAATCGTATCAAATCGTTCAGTCATTTTATTGTTTTCGCGTTGCGCCCCTAGCAGCTCGCCCTGTAACAGTGCGATGTCGCTGCTCATCGCGCCAGATGCCGCCCTAAGGTCGTGCAGACCTAGTGCCGCTTCAAGACCTTTGTCCTCCTGCAGTAACTCCCGTGCGACGTGCCTGCAGTAGAGCTTGCAAATTGTGCATTCTGCTTCCAGCTCATCCTCTTCTCCTTCTTCCTTCTCCCTCAATGCATTCAACGCGCTCGCACAAACCGGCGCTCCACTATGGTTATGGATTCGCCACTCCCCACTCATCATCCGAGCCTCCAAGGTTGCTTCATCGCGCACACGTCCTCCCCCATGCATGCCTCCAGGCTGCACTGCCATGTGGTCGCGACATAGTCCATTCTTCGCATCGCCGTCGCCTGAAAGCGCGTCGATATCCATTGCAGTATTTGATTGTTTCCCAGCTTTAGTTCTGTTGTCGTCTTTGCCCATGCAGAATGACGGCGACGCGTTGCGGTTGGTAGTTGTTATCGAGATAGTGGTGGTCAAGAGTCAAGAGCGAAAATATTGGTAATATTGATCCCATTTTCTCTTGCTCGTGTTGCCTCAAGGCGGACCCAGATTTGGTTCCGCAGCCTGGACCTACAAACTGCACCGCCACCACCGCGTGTCGGTCATCAAAACATAACCCCGCTGTTCCGTGGTCACTGATCTCCGTCGCGTGTCTTTTTCGCTAACTGCTGCCATTTCTTGACTCCCTGTAACGCGAAATAGTCGTCCAGCGCCGACAGCAGTTTTACCTCGTCAAATTTCTCCCAAGTGGTGTCCCCAAGGTTCCACCTGACCTGGAAGTCGACGCGATTTCCGTTCCAGCGATGAGCCAGGATAGAATCCACTTGCCACTCGTCTGTCGCCGGTTCCCCGAAATCATATGGCCCCGGACGGTCCCGATTCGGAAACAACGCATCACTACCTTCAACATACGGTCGCAACAAGCTGATATGAAATTTGTTATGGATCCTGCGCGACGCCAGCGCAGCGGGCAACTCCAGATTGTATGTTGAATTCTCTGGATGTGCCTCTTACACCCGGTATGGCCCCACAAATCGTGGTGTCAATTTCTTCGCCCGGCCTTTAGGCAACGACAGATTCTCGGTCGACAAATAGACCAGCGATCCTTTAGTAATAACTGGGTCTTCCCAGCGATGCTTATTCGCCTGTACCGTGCTAAACACCCGCGCGGCAATTATCGCGTCGTGTGCTTCTGCAAGATTAAGTAGCGCGCGCTCAGCAAATGCACGTACTCCGGGGGGTGGTTTCACATCCGCTGCTAATTGTCGCAGCATTGCAAGCATATATCCTCCCGTAAGTTCGAATGGCGCATATCCCGTCGCTGCACTAATGCTTGAGTTGATAGCAAACTCCACTAATGGGATTTTCTCAACCCAGTCTGTTTGGTCAGCGCGCACCATTGAGCGCAACATCTGTCCAATCGACCGATTCGCTCGTTCAGTAGCTCCGTCTGTCTGCGGGTGAAACGCAGTCGACATTAATAGCTTCGCTCCCAGGAGCCGGTGCACTTCGCGCCACCACGCCGACGTGAACTTCGAGTCACGATCTGACACTATGGATTTTGGCAGTCCGTGCAGCCGCACAATCTCACGCACGTAGATGTTTGACAACTCCGTCGCTTTCGTCGTTGTATTCACTGGAATTAAATGAACCGCAGAAGTCATTCAACACATAATCACCCATAAATAATTGAATCCCAACGATCTAGGAAATGGCCCGACAAAGTCCATCGAAATCGATTCCCAGGGCTGCGTAGGTATGGGCAATGAGTGCAGCTTTCCCGCTGGCTTCAACGTCGATGGCTTATTGGCCATGCACACGCCGCAGCTATCGCAAAATGCGTGAATTTCGGCCGACATACGGGGCCACCAATACCACCGACGAACATAGTCCCCGGTGCGCTGTGGACCGAAATGGCCTAAACTCTGGTGCGCTTGCTCCACTATCGTTCCCCTGAGTTGGCGCTCCCCCATTCGCACACTAGGGATACATAACACTTCTTCTTGGCCCCGATTACGACCATATATCAACCCTTCGGCTACTCTGAATGGTTTAAAATCGGTTGGGTTCGCCAATACCTTCTTAAAGAAGTTATCCTCCGCATAACCCATACGAACAGCCGCCAACACTGTATCCTCCATGCGCGGTGCGTCCGGCAATATATCTGTCTTCCCTCGCGATTCAAACACCGATGGATTCTTATCATTCACTCCGTCTTTCGGTGCATTCTTTCTAGCCGAGACGTCCTCTTCCGCTGCCTCCAGTTCGGCCACCTCAATATCTCGGGGTTCCATCTTGTTCTGTAGTCTCGAACTCCGACGCGGGCCTTGCTCGATCATCGCCCGCATGGCCACCACTTCGTCGATCCGCTCAGGTGGCATATCATCCATGTCCGGGTCTAACCGTGTGTCCGCATTACAGTATTCGGAAGCATCATGCACGTCTTCCCAGGTATCATTTTCATAATACCGGGATAGACAATCCGCTCCTTTATTCAATTCGCCTTTAATATATCGAATATCAAAGTCAAATCGGGATAGATACTCCATCCACCTCGTCTGTCGTCCGGACAGGCGTTTCTGTGTATGAAAGAACTCGAGCGCTTGGTGGTCCGTGACCACATGCACTCTATAGCCCATTAATTTATCTTCCCATTTTAACAGAGCCTCAAGAATCGCAAGTGTTTCTTGTTCGAACACCCGGTAATTATGCTGCGCCGACGTAAACTTTTTTGACATGAACCCCGCCGGCCGGCACGTTTGCCAGGTCGGGCCTTGTCCATACATAGCCCCTAGTCCCGATACCGACGCGTCGCATATAACCCAAATTGGTTCATCCAGCGATGGGTCGATGGGTCTCAATATAGCTGTTTTACAGCAGATCAGCTTAATGGTATCAAAACATGCTTGGTGCAGCGGTCTCCACACAAATGGTGCGCCGTTGCGAGTCATTCCTGCTAGCGGTCCCGTATAGGCGCTAATATCCGGCAGGAACTGCGCCAAGTATTGCACCAGTCCTAAAAACCGTTGCACATCGTGATAGCTTCGCGGTGTGCGCCATTCCCGAATACGCTGCATCTTATCAGCGTCGGCGTGAAGCCCTCGGTCGTCTATAATATGTCCTAGACAGTCCAGTCGCTCAGCATAAAGTTCGCACTTCTCCTTTTTCAAGTAGAACTCATTCGTTCGTAGGGTATCGAACACTTTTCCCAAATGTATTTCATGGTCCTCAATAGTATTGGAGTAGACAAAAATGTCGTCTAGATACACATGGACGAATCGCCCAATGTATGCTTGAAACGCCATAGTCATAATTCGTTGGAATGTCGCTGGTGCGTTACAATCTCCAATTTGCATCGTATTGCTGACATATGTTCCGTACACCGTAGCAAATGCCGTTTTCCACACGTCCTCTGCCACAATACGAATTTGTTCGTACGCATCGGACATGTCAATCTTCGATCTAAATTTCGCGCGTGCACAGTCAAGCCGAATCTCGTCTTGGTCAGGAAATGGTGTAACATCTTTCTTGGTGTTCGCATTTCGTTTCCGGCAGTCGATGGCTGTCCTGAGTAGGCCAGTTTTCTTGGGAATGCATAACATCGGCGCCGCTTGATTTGTCTGAACCGGCTCCCACCATCCAGCTCGTACATACCTTTGAATCTTCTCACTCAGCTGCGGTTTCATGGCATCTGGGCACCTTGGTAAGTGATAATGGTAGAGCAATTCCTCATCGATTAGGGGAATACGGTGATTCACCGCCCGCAACGGCGGCATCGTTTCTGGAACTCCCGACATGATGTCGGCACTGATTTCCATCCATCGGTCTCGGAGCCCCGGTATGTCATCCTTCGTAAATTTCAGCTGTCCAGCCTCAATCTCCGCGATGTGTTTATCCGTGGCTTCTCTAAATACCCGCGCCAAGCGTTCTGGTATTGTCGACTCCAGCTGAACTGGCACTGTCTCGCTTCCATCTTTCTTCGCGGCTTCAGCCTCAGCTTCGATTTGCCGCCTTCTTTGCTCCTTTGCACGCTGAGCGCGCTCAGCCGAGTGTATTCCCGGGTACCGGGCCCGTGAAAACTCCATGAGAAGTTCTGGAAATTTCTCCCCGTCTGCTGTTATCACCTCCCCCGTGTCCTCAATAATCACAGGTAGGTCGGGGTCTAATCTCTCCCTATGTAAATCTGCCAACATTTCCTCATCAGGGACTTCTTGCCAGGTAACCTTTCCATCCTGAGTGGCCGCCCATTGCGTCCATGCGGGTTCTACTTTAACCGATGCGGCTGGATCTAGCACCTCCGCCGCATTGACTGCGAGTCAATCCTGTTTCTCCCGTGTAACTCTCCGCGCTGCGTTCCGACGTTCCACCTCGGAACATTCGTCTTTCGCAGATAACGTCACACTCGGGACGCCAGCCACACGAATTGTGTTAAACTGGAAGTCCAAGCTCATTTTGTGCTTCTGCATGAATTTTGTGCCGATAATTAAGTCGAATTGATCCAAATTCACAATGTCTAGGTATTCCTCCGATTTGATGTCGTCGTATTCCAAGACCGCTACCATTCCGTGGTTAATTTTGGACCGGCTTCCCGCCGTTCCCAGTTGTAGCGTGACTTCTGATTTTATCGGAAAAACCTTCAATCCAATAGCTTTCACAAACTCCGGGCTACACGCTTCTGTGGTGCATCCCGAGTCAAATAACGCGAACGCTTCTTTACCGTTGACCTTAACATACGCGGTCAAACAGAAGTTCTCCTCCTTCGTCCGTGCCGGCCGTGGCTGCGGCACTTTCGAGCGTGGTAAGAAAACTCCTTTGCGTCTGGACACTCTGGACGCAGTGTCACTTTCATCTCGTTCTCGGCTGGCCGCGAAATATTCCACGACCTTTTCCGCCGACTCCCCAGTTGCCGCCAACCGGTAAGCCATTTCCCAAGCAAGTTCGTCCACGTCTCCTTCGTTGACATATTCATTATCTGAGTAATCATCACAGACATCGAACAGCCCCAATTCTTCAAGAGTGGGTATCCGTTTCACGGGTCTCTTGTTTGAGGTAGGCGTCTGCTCAGTCTCAGATTGATCCTTTGGCTTTTCTTCCACAGACGAATCTGTTTCCATAGCACATTCAAAGATCTCAGACAGTGAATCATCGTCCACCCAACGCGTACGTGCCTGTTCCTTACACTCTTCCTCATCCTCATTGAACATGAACATTTCCGACGATGTGTCGACATTACTATATTCGTCCTCCGAATCGCTAACTTCCGCGAGTCCAGGCATCCCTTCCCAATCGATCTCGTCCATGTCAACCATGTACGCACAACGCTCATCATCGTCATACGCCGAGTAATCTGTACAAGATGCCCAGGTATGGTCAGAGTCGTACTGCAATTCCTCCTCTTCCGGCATTTCCTCAGTAATGTGTCGCAATTGCTCAGGTGCGTTTGTCGCCCCTTCCGCTGCTGTCTCTTCCAGCGCATCATTCCTGTCTCCTGGTTCTGTGCGTCCCGCATACATCATCGGTGCACGCTTGTTCTGAGGACATTCAGTCTTATAATGGGGTCCGCCACACGTGTAGCATGCGATAGTTTTAGGTTTCGACGTCGTTGGCCGACTTCCTCCCCCATCGCGACCGGCAGGTCGTGTATCTTTCAGAATAACCCGCGAGGTATCTGGCCTAAAGTCCCGCCTCCGCGGTTCATTCTCTACTCCATCCCGCCGCACTAGCTTGAAACGTTTTGTTATTGGACCATCCCGCCGCCCCATCGCCATTCTTGGCGTCTCTGGTCTCGTACCCCCAGATTCCCGACGGCGATTCCTGCGTTGATCCGCAAACCGCTTGCTAATCCCCTTATGCCACTCATAATTTGTGGCGCACTCTAATATTTCTTTTATAGTGCAATATTCTGCTGTTACATTGCGCTCAATTAGCGCCTCGACCATGTCGGCCGGCATCCGCGACATAAACTGTGTCTTAAATGTATAAGAATCGGGTCGTTTCACCATGCGACGACTCGCCGTCATCAATTCGTGGTAAAACCCTTGTACCCCGATTTCTTCTGAGAATTTTGCCGACCAAAATGCATCGGTCGCTTTCTGAATGCACGATGTATCGATAAACCGATCGAATAGCCCCAAGACTACCTCCGTGTGAGTTCAGTGCTGCTTCGATCGATATAACCCGACTACCTGGTTCTCAAACCAATCTTTTGCCGGCCCAGATAAATAAAATCCGTGCGTCACCACCCGTTTGTGGTCATTCGACTTCCCACCAAGTCCCAATAACTCCATCCAACGGCCCATTGCCAAAATGTGCTCATCGAACTTTGTTATGTCCGCCGCCCCATTGTACACCGGGGGCGTCGGAAATTTAATATTTCTATTGTCTTCAAACACCGACGCCACAGGCGATTTTTTGCCTAGTGTGTCCTTCAAAAATGCCACATAGTGATGATGCAGCGATCTTCTCCATTTCTTCATCTGCTTGGCAGGAATCCCAGCAGTTTTTGGGTCGCCGGGTTCAACGGTGGGTGATCTCCTGTCTCGCTGTCCATGAGAATGGTGCTTGCGTCGAGAATTCCGTCTACGCCACCGCTTGTAGTCACGGTTAGACTCATGCGGGTTCCTTCGTGGCGTTCGTGCACTACCGCGCGTTCTCGATCCGGACGAACTTGATTCTTCCGAACTGGACCCACTCGACGTGTCTGATTCCGAATCTGAACTGGACGATGAACTGGACGTATCATCGCCTCCATCCCCACCGCCCTGTGCATATTTTGCCCCAGTGCGTGTGTGTGGGTCGGATCCCGTGCGGGAGCCAACTGTAATCTCATTAGAGTCGAGGTCGTACCCAAACGCACTATCCGTGCTCTCGGATCGTGAATAATTCGATTCATTACGATACGTATCTCCCTCCGAGTCCGAAGAACGACCCGAGTCCGATGATGAGTCTGAAGGTGGCTGCCCACCTCCACTTGCCCTCGCTCCTTGGACCGGCGCCGTACCCGTGCGCATATAAAAATTACTCGAGCGCTCCTCCTGCTTAGGATGAGATTGCTGGCTAACCTTACTGGACGCCGCCTCGGACTTCCTGCCCTTTCCGGTGGCTTTCGCCGTTTCATCTTTACTAGCTCCAGCGGCTGCTGCACCATCATTCTTGTGTGCGTCCGTAGCTGCTTTGGCGCCTTTGTTGCGTCCACCTGTCGTTCCAACAGAGCTCCCTCGGCTGCACGCCGCTGCAATTTCCATGGGCGTACCATGTCCATCCCAGTCGATACCCTGGTCTGGAATCCCTGACTGGCCATTTTTCATCAACTCCTGAATACGATATCGCTGAAGTATTACTCTGTCTTTAAATGAATGAGTTAGCCTTGGGCCACCTTCGTTATTCAGCGTAGCTACTGGTGTGCGCGGAATGGCTTGTCCCGTTATTTCGCCGGGGTTTGACTCGAGATTAGCCTGATGCTCCCCGCCGGTCCCCGCGGCGTTGGCCACGGTTACTCCTGCGGTTGCTACGGCTTCAGCCTCCCGTGCATTGGCATATTTACGCGCATATTTTATTTCGCGCTTCAGCGTTTTCTTACGCCTATTCAGCTCATCACCACTCTGCCCCTTCAGCGCCTCCAGCTCTTGAGATGCGCGAGCAATTAGTTGCTGCGCTGCTCGGACTTCTTCCTGTTCCAATTGTCGAGCCAGCGCCCGACTTGCTGCTTCGCGAACTAACGCAGGCCGTTCCAGATCGCGCTCCAGCTCTCGGGCTGTCTCGCGATCCGCTGTTTCCTGAGCAAACCGCGCGGCCAATTCTTCCGCAAAGACTCGATCATCTTCGATACGGTATTCGGCCAGAATTTTCATGGCCCTGTCAGCGGCGTCCCGACGTTTCTTGTATTCGACCGAGTCCTCACGCAATGAGCGATCTTGTTCGATGGCTTCTCGCGCCATTCTCAACACACGGTCGTCTTTCCACGTCACCGGGCGCGGCCGCTCATCGTAGTATGCGTCCCCTTGCGACGACGTATCCGAACTCTTCGAGCGTAGCTCGGTTCTAAATGAATTGTCAGATACCATCGCCCGCTTCTTCTCATTACGGCGGTCCCGTCGTTCTTGCTCTCCCAATACTGATCCTCCTGAATTATCATTTTGACTTGTAATCAGATCATTCTCGTGCCCACGGATACGACCACCCGTTGCTGACAATGCTTTTTGAGAAGATGTCCCTTGGCTAGGACTTTTATTGCTTGTACGCTTGTCAGACCGCTGAGCTTTATCCGCGGCCCGTGTAGCACGTAGCGATTCTGGGTCGTCTTCGTCATCGACCTCTTCAATTGTAGCTCGTTTATATAACCCAGAGTCTTTGTTAATAATTTGAATGTCAATTGGCATATTGTGAACGTCAAGATGAACAGGTTCTGTTGGTCCAGAAACTGCAGTCGTAGTTCTAGACCGTCCAAGAGGTGTCGTCGAGCCCAAGTGATCGACAGATGAATGCACGCCACGCTGAGACAGTGCGCGGAAAAACGCCAGTTCGTCGGCAGACGGAGTCAACGATGGGAGTTCAGAAGAAAGATCGTTCATTGCTCCCGTCATTACTGCCGCGGACGCTGATCGCGCCGATCGCTGTGATCTCGTGTCCGATGGCGCTCCCATGCCAGTGCCACTGGAAGACGGTGATCTTCCCGCGTTGATAACAATGTCCGGAATGACAGAAGCGGTACACCTCCCGTCGGCGATCCATCAGGATCGACTTCCGATGTTAACATCGCTGCTGACGCCGACACACGTCGAGCCTGCTGAGCACGCTTCTTAGCAGACCGACTCTTCGCACCCTTCGATGCTTTGCCGTGGGGCATTTCTCGAATGGTGGTAATTTTACGGTAGAGTTTTTGTACACAACACAACTCCCACTTCCCTCAATCGAGTGAAGTAAGAAGTAAAAAACTGTTAAGCCTTGCGCTTAGTCTTGATGAATACACACGAAGTACTACAGAACAACGTATATTGTTGAGCGAAGTTGGTGTGTAGAGTACAAGTAAAAAGTAAAGGTAAAGTACCGTAAATAGAGTCCTGTATTTATACAGCGTGGATCGCCATGCGATCCAAACACAGCCAGTAAGTAAGTAAACAAATTGGCGTAACGTCCAAAATAGTAAGTAAGTTCAACGAGACCTTACATCGGTTAAGTGCTTTCCTATCACGTTCTCCCTCCGATGTGTGGTGTACGCATCCGTATTCTCCTCTCTGCACGCCTTCCCAATGTGGGGTGCTCCTATGACCCTCCATTCTTCATGAAAACTTTTTTAACCTGGAAATGGTGCACCCCCACTTAACTCCTGCCGCCACCATGCATACACACTACGTCGGACCAGCGGGTTCAGACAGGGTACTTCCGTTGCGTTCTGTAACAGAAGACTTGGATTAGAATGGCATCTTTCCATATAATTTTATACCAACTCACAAAGGGCGTTGAAATGGTACAAAGAGGTAGAAGATAGGGGCACAACGGTACGCTAACCGATTGAAAACTCATCACAAAGTAGATCAAAATTTGATAGCGCAATGGTACAGTTAATGGGCTGACAGAAGCCCAGACTCTCATGACAGGGCTCCCAGATTGGGATGTCATGAGAGTTTGGTCCGAGACTAGTACAATCTTCAGTATCCAATAGCTCTCGTTTATTTTCAATTGTTCATATACATTGTCTCAATTCTCCGTCGATTATCAAGCTGGTTTAGTTCAAGGATCATTGGGAATGTGATCATGGTTGGATTCAAACATCACATTAAGTTGAAGGAGTTGCATGACCATAGAGCTGGGTCTATGGTCATATGATTTGATAAATAGCCTTTTCTAGAAGGTGTTTTAGTTGCCTTTTAAGGGTTTGTTTGGTTCTAATATACTTACAATGTACGGAGTCCCAATATGGTAGCCATCAGACCTCCGTATATTGTGAGTATATCTCAGCCAATATACTGAGCATATACAGAGCCCATATATTGGAAGTATATTCTTGGTATATGAAATATATGGAGCATATACTGGGACCATATATGCTTGGTATATCCTAAGTACATTTTAAATATACTGAGGGTATACTGGCAATATACAGCCCCATTATTTTGTACCTTGTCCCCAGTGAATCCTTTTCACCCCAAATATGTACATCCCAACCTGGGGAAGTCTTGTTTTGGAAGTCAAGGGTAGCTAGCTAGGAGAGTGGTGTTTGTTTAGTTGGGATAGTTGAGGCCATAGATCAATACTCGTTGTGCTAGGAATCCAAACCAGTAGTCACATACTACGGCTCGGACCCAAACTCACTGAGGAAGACACCCTTAGTCTTAGTGAAGTATAAGTAGGGGATTTAGTGTTGTGTTAGGTTTTGTGTGTGGTGTGTTAGTGTTCAGCTAGCCCGCATTCAGAGCTTAGTTTAGCCTAAGTTTACTGTCTTGGCAATGGGTCAAAAAAGGCATGTGTGCATTTTGTCCTGAGGTGGGGTCAACTGACCAGCTCCAAAGTTGTCGCGACAAGCAGCAGAACGCTGTGCCGAGACTCGTAGGGATTTTCTCACGGAAATTAGCAATGAACCCGCAGAGCGTATAGTCTGCAGACGAGTCTGCTGTCAATATCCTTACCTCATACAGACTAAACAGTTGGTCTTGGAAAGGACTTCGTGCTCGTAAGTGTTGAAGATGAATGAGATTGTGTTACTGTCGGCATCCTCTGCATTTGCGGCGAAAAACTATCCTGGCGGGAGAACTATCTCTATGGAATCCCCGTCAACAAATATAACCCTCACCTCAAGTCGTCTGTTGGCCCAAGAAGTGACCATGCACAACTTCTTTGAGCAGCTAAATGTCATGTTCTCAACAAGATTGGCAGCCTGCATTTCAACACATTTGATTGTGCAGATCTCCTTATGCGATCTTTAACAGGATTGAACCGTGTTTGGGGACGGCGCATTTTGATCACCGTTGGGGATTTTGCCAGGTGAGTTATATTACATGGTCAAATTGGATATCACACTGATTTTCAGGTGGCACTGGTCATTCGTTTCGGAGGGCGAACTGCAATTTGCAAAGCTTCCCTCCGAACTCAGCCAGTTCTTCAACACTTCGAAGTTTTAAAGCTACAAGCATCTATATGCCAACACACCAATTTGGCTGTCTCCTCATTCCTGGATTTAATTGGGGATGACCATCTCCACGACTTCATGGATTTAGGTCCCCTGCCTCTCACTCAGTCTGTCAAGGAACTCATAAATTTTGTATTTCCCCTGGCCATTGCTGCAGATCCTGCACTCTGCATTTCACGGGCCATTCTCAGCCCTTTCAATGCATTTGTCAATGAATTCAACAACACAATTCTTCACACCTTGGCGGGGGAATCAAACTGCTATATCAGCAGCGGCTCATTCACTGATGATGATGACTCCACCGCAGGAGTTTTTGCTGACCCCAAATTCTTGAACTCCTTGGAGGAATCTGGTATCCCCTCTCATTAGTTGTTACTCAAAATTGGTGCTATCTGCACAATTGCCCACAACTTTGACACCTCCCATGGTCTCACAAAAAATGCCAGAGTCATTGTTCGAAAATTACTGCACCACAGCGTGGAAGTTGAAACCATTTCCTCGGTGGTCGCAGGGAAAGTTGTAGATGCCGTGAGTTGGACTCAGTTTGCTACTATGGTCCTGTTCTAACCCACTGTTCAAGATAAGACTCCACATCCCACAGCTCAATTTTCACTTTCAACCTCACAGATTGAACTTCACAGTTCTTCGCAAACAAGTTCCCTTGGCTTTATGTTACGCCACCACATTGAATGGGTGCCAGGGTCTCACCATCCAAAAAGTGGGCCTTGACTTGCACGGGGACGTTTTCTCTCATGACTAGCTTTATTCGGCAGTGACTCATGTACCTGACAAAATGTGTTGATTCTTAAATACGAAGGTGACTCCTCCATGTGTACTACTAATGTTGTATAGGAAGAATCGCTCCTATAAATGCATTTACCTGGCATGCCTGTACAGTCCAATGGCTCATAATGCATTTGGTCGTAATGCATAATTGTTGTAATGCATAGCTTGTCGCGGTCCACCAATTCAGTAGGCGGGAATTTTATGCATTTTTGCATAATGCATAATGCATAAGGCCTAGGGGGAGTTTATCCCTTTTGAGGAGCCTAGGCACAACCTTTTTTGACATGCAATGCTCTGTGTTCAACATCCTCGCACTTTGCAGAGGGGCTGTGCAGCAGCACTGACAACCATTGACTCCATGTATTGACATCCTGTGGCCGGATATTTAGTGCATACTTGTACCTTGTACTTCACTCTAATGTTGTCCTGATCACATTTTTCAGGTTTTTTGTTCGGCTTTTCAAAACATTTTGGCCACTGGCATGCAAACTCAACCCTCACTTGCAGGGCATCGTGTGCAAACTACTGGGGGTGTTGAAACATGTTCTCGGGAAACAGACCAAAATGCTATATATGCTAAAGACAACGAGCAGAATGCCTCGCTGTAATAAACTGTAAGCCTAACCAATTAACAACTACTAACCCTATCTAACACCTTACACCCTTTCTGAGGTCTATTACACCAACGAGTAGTGATGCTTGTCCAAGATTACATGAATGTACTTCCAAGGATGAGGACCGGTAGTTCGAGAGCCAAGTTGTAGTTTTGAAGTGATTTGTGCTTTGCACGAGGTACTTCCTGTCAATCTACTCCATCACTCAAGGGTAAAAAAAGAATGAATTGAAAAAATGTGTACATAAATCAATGAATGTTTCATGGAGGGTTATATGACATTTAATGAGAGTAGCATTGTGTCCACTCAGGACCATGAACAAAATTAGTATAAGAGGGCCTTGTTGATTGCCTATGAATAACCATTGTGTGATTTGGGTACCAAAAACCTGTTCTATACCCACTTGGAAGCCAGAAGAGCAGCATTGATGGAGTGGAGAACCACCCTTCACGAAGCTTGAAATGTGCATTGGCTGGGACATTCTAGGATGGGAGGATAAGCATAGGAAAGATATAAACTGATATTCAGGTGAGCTTACCCAGATAGAATGGTGATCATTGGAATGTTTGATATAGACCCTGGCAGGATGGGGCAGATTGCTGGAGAAATTGGCAGCCGCAGTATCCAGTATGTGCAGAGCAGAATTAAGAGAGCCAGAGACAATGTGCTTGCCATCGGGTGAGAATGCCACTGACTGTACCGAGCTGGTGTGGCCTTCCAATGGGGCACCAACTGGCTCCCCTGTTGCTACATCCCATATGTGCACAGTGTGATCTCCAGAGCCAGAGACAATGTGCTTGCCATCAGGTGAGAATGCCACTGATTGTACCGAGCCGGTGTGACCTTCCAATGGGGCACCAACTGGCTCCCCTGTTGCTACATCCCATATGCGCACAGTGCGATCGTCAGAGCCAGAGACAATGTGCTTGCCATCGGGTGAGAATGCCACTGATCGTACCGAGCCGGTGTGACCTTCCAATGGGGCACCAACTGGCTCCCCTGTCGCTACATCCCATATGCGCACAGTGCGATCGTCAGAGCCAGAGACAATGTGCTTGCCATCGGGTGAGAATGCCACTGATCGTACCGAGTCAGTGTGACCTTCCAATGGGGCACCAACTGGCTCCCCTGTTGCTACATCCCATATGCGCACAGTGCGATCTCCAGAGCCAGAGACAATGTGCTTGCCATCGGGTGAGAATGCCACTGATTGTACCGAGCCGGTGTGACCTTCCAATGGGGCACCAACTGGCTCCCCTGTCGCTACATCCCATATGCGCACAGTGCGATCGTCAGAGCCAGAGACAATGTGCTTGCCATCGGGTGAGAATGCCACTGATCGTACCGAGTCAGTGTGACCTTCCAATGGGGCACCAACTGGCTCCCCTGTTGCTACATCCCATATGCGCACAGTGCGATCTCCAGAGCCAGAGACAATGTGCTTGCCATCGGGTGAGAATGCCACTGATCGTACCGAGCTGGTGTGACCTTCCAATGGAGCACCAACTGGCTCCCCTGTTGCTACATCCCATATGCGTACAGTGCGATCGTCAGAGCCAGAGACAATGTGCTTGCCATCGGGTGAGAATGCCACTGAGTGTACCCAGTCAGTGTGACCTTCCAATGGGGCACCAACTGGCTCCCCTGTTGCTACATCCCATATGCGCACAGTGCGATCGTAAGAGCCAGAGACAATGTGCTTGCCATCGGGTGAGAATGCCACTGATTGTACCGAGCCGGTGTGACCTTCCAATGGGGCACCAACTGGCTCCCCTGTCGCTACATCCCATATGCGCACAGTGCGATCGTCAGAGCCAGAGACAATGTGCTTGCCATCGGGTGAGAATGCCACTGATTGTACCCAGTCAGTGTGACCTTCCAATGGGGCACCAACTGGCTCCCCTGTTGCTACATCCCAGATGCGCACAGTGCGATCTCCAGAGCCAGAGATAATGTGCTTGCCATCGGGTGAGAATGCCACTGATCGTACCGAGCTGGTGTGACCTTCCAATGGAGCACCAACTGGCTCCCCTGTTGCTACATCCCATATGCGTACAGTGCGATCGTCAGAGCCAGAGACAATGTGCTTGCCATCGGGTGAGAATGCCACTGAGTGTACCCAGTCAGTGTGACCTTCCAATGGGGCACCAACTGGCTCCCCTGTTGCTACATCCCATATGCGCACAGTGCGATCGTAAGAGCCAGAGACAATGTGCTTGCCATCGGGTGAGAATGCCACTGATCGTACCGAGCTGGTGTGACCTTCCAATGGGGCACCAACTGGCTCCCCTGTTGCTACATCCCATATGTGCACAGTGTGATCGTAAGAGCCAGAGACAATGTGCTTGCCATCGGGTGAGAATGCCACTGACTGTACCCAGTCAGTGTGACCTTCCAATGGGGCACCAACTGGCTCCCCTGTTGCTACATCCCATATGCGCACAGTGTCATCGTCAGAGCCAGAGACAATGTGCTTGCCATCGGGTGAGAATGCCACTGATCGTACCGAGCTGGTGTGACCTTCCAATGGGGCACCAACTGGCTCCCCTGTTGCTACATCCCATATGCGCACAGTGCGATCATAAGAGCCAGAGACAATGTGCTTGCCATCGGGTGAAAATGCCACTGACTGTACCAAGTCAGTGTGGCCTTCCAGAACACCTATTGTAGCTGGCCACTTCTCCATTTGTCCTCTTGTGATTGATAACAAATTGGAAAACTGTGGCTCAAACATCTTTCTAACATATGACTCTACAGGTGCCAATGCCAAAGCGGAGATGTAAATATGCGGAGCACTCTGCGTAATGGCAGGACCAAAAAATGCTATGAATCTCTGGGCATCTTGAGTGAATGGCAGTATTGACTGGTCCTAATGTCCTTTTAGTCTCATTGCAAATCCAACAGACTGGATGCCCAAACCTTTGTCCACGAAACAAAATCTGACAAAGCTCTGGGAGCATTTCTTACCATCTTCAGCAGGCTCAAAACCTCAAGCCAAAAGAGTAGCTTTTCCACCAGGAAATTCTTTACACCGTTTGAAACTTTATAATTGAAGGTTGTTCCTTTCAGATGATTTCCCCAAAACAAACATGCATATCGCAGATGGTTTGGAATATAGGCCTTTACTTTGTCCGTGAGATCAGGCATGTCAGCATTGCGTAAATGTGATGTAGGCAGCTTGCAGATGTTGAATTCCAGTCCGTTCTTCATGACTTCCATCATATCTACCATGGTGGCATATTGCTGTTCCTCAGTGCCACAGAGGAGATCTGATCTCTTGTCTTGAATTTTGGATGCCATATACTCTTGAAAAGAAAGATGTATGACCTGGATAGTGTCATCATTGTTTTCTGGAACTCGGATAATTGCACTCAGAGGATCCAACACCCTTCTGACATCTTCCTCTGGTACCTGGAGCAATTCTCCTAGACAGTGTGCATTCAGAGGTTCAAAGAGGTTCAGAATTGTGCTCAGAACTCTTTTGGCATTGTCATAGAACCTTTGATCCAGCTTGTCTCCATCCTGTGGTTGGCAGATGGCCGCATCAACAATATGGAGATATAAATCATCCAGGTCCCGAAGTCGCTCTCCCTGGTAGAGAAGATTGTCAAGACAGACTTGGGGGTGTGCCTTGTGTTGTCTCCCATCAACATAGCGAACCACAGTGGCAGCAAAAATAAAGAGCCCATCTGCACGCGTGGTAATCAAGTCCACATCCTGAGCTTTAGGTTTCCACTTGTTGTGTGTCTTTGAGCCAAGACTGTCCAATGATGTCCTGACATAGATTTGGATGTCATTTACCACAGTAGGTTCATGATTGTCAAGGATGATTGGGTGCATTAATGAAGCCAGCCGATCAAGTTTGATAAACGATGGAACCTGAGGCCGTCCAGTAAGGAAGAACCGAATATGAGTTGGTATCTGATCAATGCTTTCTGAGAGCCATGTGAGAAATTTGCGGCCATGGTCACTTCCACATTCATCCAGAGCATCTAGACAAATGATCCATGGTGTTTGGGAAGATGGCAATTGTGCAAGAATTTCTACAACCAGCTTTTGAAACTGCTGCTTTGGATCTGCAAAAAGAATCCTAGTACGGTCCTTGTGCAAAAGGTTCACAAGACGGCTCCTAAAGTCACTGCTATAATCTGCCAGTTGGAGAGCAAGAGTGGTGGGAAGAAAGTCCAGTTCTCTGCGCTCTGTATAGTAACGAGAGAAGAAGAATGATGCTGCTAGAATATGTTTTTCCTCAGCTAGAATTTGGGCCACGGTCTTTGCAATGGTTGATTTTCCTGAGCCTGCAGAGCCACTGAGCATGACTATCTGATCTGAGAAGCTGGTCAAGCGTGTTAAAACATCCTTGAGGATTTCGACTCGTGTGCCTTTCATGCATGTATCTGGAGTATTTGCTGCATTGTACTGTGCTGAAATATATCTGAGGTCTGCAAGAATTGCCTTTTGTTGCACCTGGTCAACTGCTCCAGGATAAGTGTGCATTCTTTGCTGGAACTATTGAATGTGCATACCTTGTGGTGCCATGCTGTCAACATTCTTTTGGATCTCTTGGACTGATTTCAAAAGTTAATGCCCATCCAGCATAGGACCCAGAAATATTCACCTTGTGGTGTCATAGTGCCAACATTTCTCTGGATCTCTTGGACTGATTCCAAAAGTTAATGCCCATCCAGCATAGACCCAGAAATATTCACCTTGTGGTATCATGGTACCAACATTTTTGTGGATCTCCTGGACTGATTCCAAAAGTCAATGTCCATCAAGCATATGACCTAGAAATATTCACCTTGTGCTACCATGTCTCCAACCAACTTCTCAATGGAGACAGTGCCATAGAACTACAAACAATTAGATTGCGTAGATTCAAGAGGCAACTGTCACAATGCTCACAGTGAAGTCTTGGATGCAGGATACTATTGAGTTCTGAATGTTTTGGATTGCTTCCTTGTCTCCTTTGCTGTCGAAGAAACGCATAAACTTTTCCCTTTTCGCTAGCTGATTGTGATCAGTAGTGATCAGATGAAGCTCTCTGTGTGTGATGGCCAAGAATCAACAATGCATACACAAAGATCGTGTTGTAACCACACACTTTTTCAAAGTTTCCACTCTCTGCTTCAAATCGCCCCCCATGTTCGAAGAATCTACGGCATCCAGTGTATCCAGATGCTTCTTGAGCTTGACTAGATCCTCTTTGTTTCCTCGCATGGTCTGGTCATTCACTTAACATTTCAGAATGCAATTATCTCTGAGATGCCCTCACCGAAACCATCTCTCCAAGTTCTACAACTCCATTGACAACACCCTCAACACCCGGAATGCCAATGCCGGTCACAGCTGCTTTGCCTAGACGGAGTGCTGGCCTCAAGAGGCTTTGTGCCTGTTTGAGGTTGCTGAGGGCCTGCTTAAGCTTGGATTCCCTTTGTGGGGGTGCTGGAGATGGAGCCCGTGAACGCAGAAGCGGGGACATTGATAGACGAATGTAGAGGAGTGCGGCAAGAGATCTGGTGGTGAAGGGAAGAAGAGAGAGCGAGAAAGACACGAGGTGTCGCCAATATTAGCTCTAATGAATTAAGGATCACCTTTGATCAGTCAACCGGTGCTTTGCTGTCGCCGGCAAGATGCCGATGTCACTTCAGCCTATTTCCGATACATCTGTGTCCACATCTAAGTACTTTTCAGCATTGAAGGTCCTCTGCACTCGAAAACACCCTGTTATACATAGCACAAACCGCCACCATGGCCGATGCACCCATCCAACAAACAGCCCGACTCGCTTTCCCTCTCCCTCCCCACCCTCGTCGATCGACGCCCCACGCCAGCCACGTCAACGGTCCCCCCACGCTCTATGTCCCAGTCCCAGTCCTCCTCCCTTCCCCTCCCTCATCCATCCCCTCTCACCCCCTCGTCAAAGCACGCAACTACGGAGCCGCGCAGCACATGCTGCAAGGGTCGCATTTGGTGCCGCAAACGGCCGTCTTCGCAGCGACGTCGCAAGCGCCACACACGCCCTTCTGCGCACCCCACCCCACCCCACCCCATCCCCGTCCGGCGTCCCCTTCCACACCATCTACGTCCACCGCATCGCCGTCGCCGTCCCCCCTCGCTCCCCTCCCTTTTGCCCCTCTACCTCCTGGTACCCCGCCCCTCCCCATCTCGTTCCTTCTCAAGTTCTAGGCACTTTACTTACTTCACCCACAGCTCGTTCACTTGCCTCGATGCCTGCGCAACGCCACCGCAACCCCCGACCCCGAGGAGCAGGCGCTCGAGCGCGATATGATCGGCTCGTCATTCTCGAACGCCAGTGCTCGGTAGCGCGCGGCGCCGTCCAGAATTCAACCCCAAGGTCGATCGCGCGAGTGCGGTGGGGGACTCCTTCTCCGCCTCGTCGGCCCCGCTGTGTGCGCGCCGGCTATTGTGTCGAGTCGAGTCGCGCCGCATGCGTGGCCGGCCTTTGCGCCGTCCCGCTGCATGCATGGACGAGTACAGCGTTGGCGATTACGCTGCCGACTCGTCCCGCGCGCCCCGCCCTGAGGCCTCGTGCCTTTCCCTAGTACCCATCATACTCATGCCCACCTCGTCCGCATCTCCCTCGTCTCCCTACCCGCCCTATCCCTCGTCTCCCCGCCCCACCCTATCTCTCATCGTCCCACGCCCCACCCTGTCTCTCGTCGTCCCCCGCCCTCGCGTATACTACCGCACACGCGCCCGCGCTGTCAAGTCGAGGCAACTCGGCGGGATGCATCTGTGCGTAGGGGATGCCGTGGCCGTGTCCCGCGCCGCGCCGCAAGTCCTGCTTGCGTGCGGACAAGGAGATGTTGGCGGGCCGGGTTTGCACGGGCGCGGACTCGTTTGTGTGTGCAGCTGCGCATACGGATGCGGGTGCCGAATGCGCGCATACCCCGCGCTGTCTGCGGGAGCGGCAGGGGAGTTTGCACGGTATCTCCACGCGCGTTGGGCCCGCTGAGCCCATCTCTCCAATGTGCTCGCTCCTCCCCTTCCCAGTCCCCACCCGTACCTGTACCCGTACACGCCCCCATGTCCGTACGTAGTTTTGAATGCATGTTACGTTCTCAAGACAATACCTGTGGGATGCAGATGCTGGTTAGCGCGAGGAGTTGAAATTAAATCAGATTGAAGGGAGCGTTACCGCGGCTTCGAGAACTTTGGAGTTGACGGTCTCTAGTTATATTCACTTGATTTCCAATGATTTTCACGAACTAATCCAATCGCATGTTTGGCAAAGGCGTGCAGGTCAAAGCGCGATAAGATCAAATACCCTCAACTTCGATGTAGGCCTACTACAACTTCGCCTGCACCACCGCCTTCTTCAGCACAAACGCGACGCCCCCGCCCAGCACGACCTTCCCGCTCGTCAAATTGCGCGTCACAAACGCCACCTCGACTGTCCCCCTTGGCCCCGCGCCGACCTCCCACGCCTCTGTCTGCAGCGCGTCGCGGCTGGTGAAGCGCACCCCGAAGAAGCGCAGGCTGCGCGGGTCGCCCGCGCCGAAGCCGAAGGTCGAGAGCCCGTGCAGGATGACGCCGCCGAAGCCGGCGCCCTGTCCGATTTTGGGGTCTGCAAACACACACGGAGTCAGTCGGTCGTTATTTTTTTTTTCGCGCTGAGTGACAAGGAGGAGGAAGGAAGAGGGAGGAGGAAAGGAGGAAAGGAGAAAGGGGGAAGAGACGCACCGATATGCAGCGGGTTGTAGTCCCCGCTCAGCCGAAACACGAGCGCCTGCTCCCTGGTCGTCTGGTCGCGCACGACCCAGTCGGCCTTGCGGTCTGTCGGGACGGGCTTGCCCTGCGGCGGCCCCGCGGTGTGTTTGCTGTACTTGTTGCCGGTGGCTTTGGCGCCGATGTTGAAGGAGGAGGACTGTATTGGTGTTAGGGTCGACAATGATATACAGGGATGAGGGAAATGGTGGAAGGAAGAGGGAGGGAGAGGGGAAGGGGAAAGAAGAAAATGGACGCACGTCAAGCTTGGCGTAGGGCCGCTCCCTGTAAAAAAGAAAAAAGCTCGTCAGTCAAAGTAATACATAACGAATGAGGATGTCAAATGACGAAATCCGACGAGAAATGCGGAAATACGTAGAGGAAATTTAAACGTCCACCCGGGGCCGCTCACGAGCGGGAGGTCCTTGATGATCTCGATCGACTGGGTGCCGTGGACCTGGGAGAAATGAAATTCAGCATTGCCGACAAGACCATTGGAAGGCGGAAGCGGAAAGGGAAGGGTTCTGGGCAGACGGCGGAGCTTCTCCCTCGGTGCCACTGGTAACGCCGCCGCCGCGAGGACCCGGGGGAGAACAGCAGCCGTGGGCTCGATGGGCGGTATCGCCTTCGCCAACGAGAAGCCGTGGATGAAGTCAGCTTTTGAATTGCCCACTTGGTCAGGCGCGCGCGGGGCATTGGGGCACCATCTGGTCGGCTCTTCTCTATGTTCTCGCCGGGCTTCTGACGGACGGCCTTTGGTGCAGAGTATTTGTGAGCGTGCATGAGGTCGGCGATGTCCTCCGGCGAGAATTTCTCGTACACAGCGCCGCGCAAGAACATTGAGGCGAGTTAGGAGTGTCGCTGAGACCGGAAAGGTTGGCCAGCCTTTGGGATGGTAAAGAGCCTGTGCAGGAACGCGCCCAAGGTCCATCCACCGCGCTGAATCCGTTGGAGAATATTAATGCGCTCAAAGCGCCGCGGTCAATTCGTGTTCGTGGTTTTCCGGTACCAAACTCAGCGTTCGCCAACTTGGATACATGCCTTGATCTGCATAGGTACGCTGGGGAATAATTGTTACCTCAGAACGGGTGCTGGACGGCTCCAGAGCGGGAGAATGGATGGGTGGCGCCGACAGTATTGAGGGTGCCTCCGGGGCAGCACCGCTGCCTGCAAGGCTTAGGAAACTCGGCAGACTCTGTGGAGGATGTGGCCGCGTGTCTCTGTCAATTTCTGAGGCCATTGAACGAGTTTCTATTGAGAACGAGGGAGTTGCGGATACAGGAGGTATGTACGGCATTCAAACCGCTTATGCTATCGTAAAGTCACACGTCAGAACGCGTTCCCTCCTGCTTCGTCCATCCGAAGAGCGGCTTCGTCCATCCTCCTCGCCTTCGTGGACTGCCTAGCGTTGAAAGGAGAGGCGGCGTAAGTAACTGAATCTTTGTCCTTCAGCGTGTCCATCCTCGCCTTCGTGGACTGCCGTTAGCGTTGAAAGCAGACGCGGCGTATGGGCACAAGGCAAGTAACTGAATCGTTAGGATTGCGGAAGAGGGGCCCCGCTGTTATCCCAACCCAGGTGCGTCATTTGGCCGCGTAGCTGTCTCCCTGCCTCGACACCCCGGATCCTTCAGCGGCTGCCGTCTATCTAGCCCTCACTCTTCTTCTGCAGTCTGCTCCCCGGCATCAACGCAGCGGTGCATTGCTGAATCAAGCCCCTACCGCCATGCTTCATCCCCTTCCCCTGGTTTTTCCCTCCACCTTCCATCCCCATCTCCTCCCATTCCTCCCCCGCTCTGCCTTCGCTTTTCCCGTCGCATATCCGCCTGCGCGCTGCCGTCAGCTCATGCAAATCCCCTCTCATGCCGCACACCGAGCCGCATGTGCAAAGTTCGGGCAACTGCGCAGGTCAAAGTCGAGGTCGATGGCGGTACCACGACGCCGCACGCGCCACGCTTTCGCAGGCGTCGTGCAATGTACTGCAACGTGCGTACGTTGTGAGTAGTGCGGGCGCGGCGTTGCTTCCTCAGCATCTCCGTCCCATTGTGTCCCCGTCCCTCTCACTTCCCCTACCTCTCACTCGTGTCCGCCCCTCCCCATCCCACTCGCAGGACGCGCCGCGTTCCGCGCCCAGTCCCGCCGCCGGCATACTCGGGTCTGCGTGCAATGCTCCGATCACGCGCAGGGCTTACCCGCGTGCTGCGGATCCATGCGTGCGCAGCCAGCGCGCGCGGCGTCTGCAGCACCGCACGACAAATCGTGTGGAGCCGACGCCGCATGCTGCCGATTCGTCTCTGTCTGTGGAGACTCGGGAGGCGCGCGCGCAGATCGTTTCGCAGCCCGCCGTCACGTTTGCGGTTACACTGGTCCCGCGCGCCCGCCGTCAGGCCTCATCCCTCGAGTCCCGCGCTCCCCGACCCCTGCCCCTCGTATCCATGCCCGGCCTCGTGCCCATCTCGTCTCCCCGCCCACCCCTCCCTCGTCTCCCCACCCCACCCTACCTCTCCTCGTCCCCCGCCCTCGTCCCCCCTCTGTACCCGCGCTCTCGCTGTCGAGGTTAGACGGCACCGCGCCAAACTCGGCTGCGCATGGGGCTGCCGTGGCCGTGTCCCGCGCAAGTCCTGCTTGCGCGCTGACAAGGAGACGCTGGCGGGCCGAGTTTGCGCGCGCGCGGACTCGTTCCTGCGCATGCGGCATCCGCATCCACATGCAGACTCGGCGCGTGCGGATACGGATGTCGAATACGCGCTGTCTGCGAGAGCGGCAGGGGAGTTTGCACAGGGCCGCAGCGCGCGGACTCGGTCCTGCGCGCACACGGCTTCGCGCGGGCTCGGCTCTGCTGAGCCCATCTCCCCCAACGCCCTCGCTCCTCCCCTTCCCAGTCCCCACCCGTATCCGTATCCGTACCCGTACACGCCCCCATGTCCGTACGTAGTTTCGAATAAATAATTTCACGTTTTCAAAACGATATCTGTGGGATGCAGATTCTGCTTAGCGCGAGGACTTGAATGAGATTGAAGGAAGCCTTACCGCGGGTTCGAGAACTTGAAGGCTTGAAGCTCGAAGACCTCGGGCTCGCATCTCCGTCGCGTTCCGAGTTTCTGCTGCCATCTTGCGGCCTCGACGACTTCCCTTGGCCGCCACGGCCCCACCCGGCCCGGCATCGATTCCCGCGCCTGGTTGACATCAACCACCACCTTTCGACGCGCACGGATACTGAACGGTATCGACGCTTTAGTTTGACCACTTTATTCACTGGCTTACTCTTTAAGCCTTCTAGATCTTCATTAGCCCTTCTGGACTCTTCAACTAACCGCTTTGCAGTTTTGGCGCACGGTCCGCAATTTGCCCTAGGCCTTTCTTTTTGTTTGAATTGCTAAACGTTCTTTCCAGATCGTCGCAGACGGTGATTACCCTCAATTTTTTGGTTAAAGCTGAGCTTGGGTCCACCTGAATGGCTTCAATTACTTCAAATCACCACTATAATTTCGACAAAAATTCGACTTCAACGATCCAACGACTTCAAATTAACACTCGGCTTTGAAATACTCAATTCGACTTGAACAATGCTATTCCCACTCTTGCAGGCTTCAATTTTCTACACTGAAGCCATGGCTCTCCCATTGGTACACACCCCTTCATTAACTCGCAACTGACTTTCAATTTCAGGATTGACTGCGGCTTACCTTGACCACCAGCCCTCGCAATTTGGAGCAAACTCCCACCGATTTGGATTGGCTTCAACAAAGGCTTTGACACCCTTCCCAATACTTTTTTTGCTTGGGTTTCATGCCTCTTTTTGCGCACACGTTGCTTGATTGCAGGGATTGATGCCGGGGTGCCGCTTAAACGGCTTCAATGCCTCGCCACCGGCCGGCTGCGCCTGTCATCGTGATTTTCTTTGGGTGGCCCTCGTCATTCGGCACCACATCCCACCCGAGCCCTTCACAAGCCTCGCCGTTCTCAGGACTTGGCTTCAATAATTTCACTGGCTTGCATTGTCGTTTATTCCTTGATTCATTGCATCCTGTCTCGATTCTGATTTCTGATTTTCAGGACTTGAAATATCGTTCTTGCCAACTGACCCCGCTCGAACTGCCGTACCACTGCCAGCGCCGACTGAGTTTCACGGCTTCCACGTTCCAAGACCACCATGCTGAAATCACATTCGCGGAACTATGGTCAAATTACTGGCTGATTCAAATCTCTTGGTATGTACTCATAAGCTCTACTTCGTCGCATTTAAACTTCTCTCCGGCCCTAAATTCCTGCAACCACAACTGACTGTCCACCTCCCGCCGACGTTGTGCGGGACCTCATCAGCAAGTCGACAATTTGATTGCAGGTTGTTTCGGGTTGTGAGCTTGTCGCAACCTTGCAACCTCACAACAACCTTGCAACCCGACAACCTCGTCCCGGAAAAATGATTCCATTTTGTAGATAATAGAGAGTAAACTACGTCAAAAACTCGTGCATATGGTGGTCGGCGTAAGGATTGGGTGACTTCCCGTAAGCGTTTTTAATTCGAATCGAGTTTCTGAGGGGTTTCCGCCGAGATGCCGACGAGCGATCGGGACCCCATCGTCGTCAGATCTCGCGTAGACCCTATTCTAAACAGCAATCAATGCAGGATTTAGAAGGGGGGTAGGTACCCCCCTTCTAAACTTAAGTTTCGACGAATAAGACAGATTAGGAAGGATGGCCGTTGTGGCTGTGGCCCCGGCACTCGTCCTCCTTTCTCTCCTACGTCTTCGTTGTTCACTCGCGTCCTCAAAACCCCGGCCGCCCGTCCCTTCAAATCTCTCCAAGCCTTCTGCAAGGGTCTAAAGTCAAGCCCACGAGGAGGATCGGCGCAGGATGGAGCGGATTCGCGCCTAGTTTGCGCAGGATTTGCAGTCGCGTCGTGTCGCGCTCCACGCCGGTACGTCTCACCGTCCTCTTTGGGGGTCGATCGTCTAGTACTATTGTCTTGGATGTCCTCTTTGGGACTGCCCGCGCCACGGCGCATCAGCGAACATGTTGATGTCCATCCAGGTGAGCGGGGATAGACGTAAGAAGAGACGTGTTGTTTAGGCGCTGTTTGTGTACCGTGTTTATTGTAACAGGAAATGCGGCCTGTTACGGGAATCATGCCCGAATATAATTTCTTGTTTTGACGCCAGCCGACATCACTGGCACCGCCGGAAACTCGAACCAAGTTAATAATCCTTACGGGAAGTCACCCATTAAGGAAGTAAGTATTAAAGGCATCGAGGGACTCGGAAAATGGAAATCCTCCGGTAGTGCAGCCGTGCCGTACACACCGATAAGATGTGCCACACGTGCGATAGAATCCACCGGGATGATGGCCAGTGTGGGGACACCACGTTCGCGCTCGAGCTCCACCACCCACATTCCAGTGTCGGGGTCTGGCGCTTCCCCAACGGGGACAAACCAGTTGACCAACGCGCATTCGAAGTGCGGTCAGCAAAGGTAAATGTAAAAAATAGGAGTACAGTCGCGAACGGCGAAGCGAAACGCGATGACGTAGCGAAACACTACCAATCAACGGCCGCGACTCGCTCTGTAGGGTCCTTTTGCCCAAGAAAAAGGTTGGAACCCATGTTTTCGAGGTCCTTGAGTGCAACGGAACACACCGGGAACCGTGAATTTGGCTCATTACCTCCGTTTGACGCTATTTAGGGTTAATTTAGCGCTAATTTGAACAAAAATCCCAAATTTTCGCCTTGCGACCGCACTTCGGGCCGTCAATTCCAAGAAAAAGACATTAGGCATGAGCTGTCACAATATTCCATGAACTTACAGGTTGAGCGGAGAGGTTTCGTCATTTCACGTCTCGATTCTGCCTCGATTAGGGTTGTTTACAAGTGTTTCGCTGTGGCAGTAATGCGAACAAACTCCTGATCTGGCCTCGTTCTCGCTCAAAACGGGGCTAACCACCGCGGTTCTTATGGTCAATCAATAGTGGGGGAGCCAATGTGTTGGACTGCATTCGAAAATAAGCATAAATAGGTCCTTTTCATCCCGCAATCTGCTGATTTCTCTAATCGTTTCGCTTCGCCGTTCGCGGCTGTACCCGGCCAATGACGAGCCCACGCATAACCGGGGCCCCCACGTTGACCAGGACCGTGTCGCGCCGGGGGTATCCATGCCAATTGGGATTAGACCGGATACGTTCTCGATTCATGCCCCCTGCGCCCCGAGGTCGCTGGGAGCGTAGAAGCGGGCGATAGCGGAGTGGTGTGCAGTGATTCGGCCGAAAATAGGGGACAATCTTCGAGGGGTACAAGGGGAGTGTCATCGTCGGGGGCGCCGTTGAGCTCTTCATGTGGTGGTGGCAATGGTGGTTCTTGATCCGTAACAAGCACAGCCACACTTTAGTAGGTGCCATCAAAAGTTGGTTGACCCACGCGTCGCGGTCGCGGTGTGGGCGCATTCCTCCACAAGCACCTCAAATTCACTGGAGCATTTGGAATGCAGCTATCCTTGGAGGATATGCCCGAGTTTCAGAATTTTCTGCTCCAAAGTGCATGTAAAAAGCATCAATTCTGCGGCGACTTCAAATCACTGCTTCGGTTTAAGGTGCATTGAATAACCCATGTACAGCTAATTCAGCACTTTTTTGAGGTTCTGATGTGTTGCATGGTGGTCCATAGTCTATCTAATTCTGTTTTAGGGCTTGGAGCCAGTGGGCAGTCCATTTATGTACTAACATGGTGTTCGAGCGGCGTTCAAATGCAGGCCAAAATGATGGCACCTCGATCAGCAACAAATTCTTTCCGCCTTCATCCCCCAAGTTTTCACTTCAGTCAAATGACAAAATCATGCATAGCACCCCGGGGCATGTTGCCTTGAGAATGAATTTTGTGATTTCTCCCTGCCCTCTCTGTAGGATGGAAATTCACCGCCATAATTAGGTTCCGACAGGCATTCTCAAAATCAAAAAATTCATTCTCAAAGCAGCATCCCCAGAGAGATTTTGAATGTTCTTTCCCTTGTAGTCTAGGAGATTTGAGGAGGTTTAACTCACAAAAATGCGTCCACGGAATCTGGGTCAGTCAAATGCTCAGCAACTCGGCATCTTGACCGTGGGACCGAATCGATGGCATCGCGGATTGCCCACCACCACTTCATGTAGAAATTGGCGGAGGAGAGCCGGGAGTTGGGGCTGCTGGATGTGAGCAGCTAGTGCTTGAAGTGTCTTGTCACGAAAGTAATTTAAAAGATAATTTGAGAGCAAGAGAACATATGGGGAGTCGGTGCCAACTCGATGTCCGACTGAGATTTAGGGCCATGAACGACACCTTCATCGTTGTCCTCATCATCCAAAGCAGCCGCGGCCACAGCCGCGTCGACTTGCAGCTGCTCACCTGCCAAGACCTGCCGGGTGTATGACAACATTGTCCCCATCATCATACCGCGCAAGGTGAGCACGGCTGCAAGCTTGTCGAGTCGCACGAGGGTGCGCAGCATTTGTGATGGCGCATTGAAGCGGCTAGACCGGCGCCAGGGCTCCTTCACTGCCTTGATATGTTTTGACTCGGTGATTGAGGAGCACAGTCCGTTGGGGGATCCAAAGAAGCGGATCGAAAATAATGCTTGAGGGAGTGGTGCCACGGGAGGGAGATGTCTATGCGGACCCCGAAGTCTATGAAAATTTGGCGGTATCAGTGAAAGCGATCAAGGGTGTCCTCAATCTTAATGAGGTCGGGAGCGGAGATGGCGTTGATAAGCTGTGAAAATGACTATGCGTGAAAAGAGGCAAATATTTTCATTTTAAACGTGAACTATTTTGCTGGCAAGCTATCATATAGAGCGGTTTGTGACCTCCCACAAGTCCAACTAAATGGTCCAGATGGCTAGGCAGACCCTGTTATGTGCAAACTGTTCTATGGGCAGGGAGTACCACTAATAGTTGAGTCGCTGAACAACAAGTACACGAACTAGACAGATATGTAATAAGATCTGGAAAGGCCAAAGTATCAGCCAGACCACCTACTACGAGAGGAAGTAAAATGAACTATACCAGTAACAAGACTTCGAGTTCTGAACCTAACGCGCTCAACTATTTGCTTGCGGCTGTTTCGACTTGGGACGCGATGTGAACTACCATGTGACACGATGCAGTGCTGAAGCTTAAAAGTGTTCCTCCAACCCGGAAAACCAACCCAGGCACGATGTCTACATTTGGAGCATGTGATTAAACCCAGAAAGCCAACCGAACCAAGGAACGGCTTGGCCTCCATCTCGGATAGCCAACCGAACTATTTGGGGAGAACCTAACCCTTCGATCAGTACGATCAAAAGAGATGCCGAAGTGATCCGGAAAGTTGAACCAAGGACCAAAGTACGACTATGTATAATGGCACTACCAATATCTTGCCTAATCTAAAACCACCCAACTCATCCAAATATTACAACAATTTCACGTGGACTTCGGAAGCCACCCGATCAATCAATTGGAAGAAGAACCAAAATAGCCGGAGCTGCAGAGCTCGGATAGATACCCGAATGGACTCATAATATTTCCTTAGTCATACGTTTCTGAACCATGTATAAAAACACAGTAGAGTAGAATAGTTAAGCAGCAGATTCCCCCGGGACATTGGCAAACCCGCCATTGGTTCTGGAGTTTCGTGTTCATGGATGAACTAGTTGCTACTAAGCGCTTGTATTCCCGAATTGATTGATTGATAGACTCGATTTGACTTGAACGATTGGACTCGACCTGACTTGATTAACTTCATTGACTTGACTTGACCTGACCGACTGATTTGACTTGACTCAACTGAATTGACTCGACCGATTTGACCCACTTGCGCAAAAGACCGAAAGTCTACTGTTGCATCCAAGTTCTTCCGTAGAACAAACACACTCACGCCGGTTTAACCAACCGTTACCATCCATACTCCCCGCTTTCGAGCAAAAACCTAAAAGTGCACAAACCAGTAGCCAACTAGACCGTTGTAACTCCTTCGAACTAGAAGTCGAGTACACGGCCGCACTGATGGCGTAGTGCTGCCTTACGATTTTGGGCATTACGAATTCACAGTGAGATTGCTACGCAAATCGTACGTTCGGCCCACGTAGGAATTTCTTAAGTCGGCAGGACGTAGGATTTTCGTACGATTGATGGGCCTGATGGGCTCCTTTTGGACATCCAACCGACTGCCAGCGGATCCACTTGCCCCGTCCTCTCCCCGGTAGTTGCACTGGACAGTGGCACACATGAGATGATATGAAATAGATATTCATTAACTACTACAGCAGATACAAGGTCTAGAAGAATACATCGAGCATTTTTCACCAAGTCAATGTCGTCGAGCTAGATGAAGATTGAGAAACTGAGGGAGGGAAATCTGAAGCCAGGGATAGCCGGAAGAGTGCAACTTGAGGAAACTGAGGCTTGGGTGTTGCGTTTGCGGGCTTGCACAGGTCATGAGTCATTTGAAGTTTTGCGGCGCCTTGAAGCCAAAGGACGTGCTTGAAACGATTTGACGAGGGGTTTGATCTGGGGTAAAGTTTCTTGAGGAGGCAGAGTCCCGGCCTTGAAACTGAGCAAGGGGCTTGATCTTGAAACTGGGACGGGACTTGCAGGTTTGAAGAAATTTGAATGTAATACCGCGCGATGGTGAACCGAGGAAGGGACTTATGACTTTGAAGGGACTTGTGACTTTGGAGGAAGCCCAGGTAGAGGTTGAGGGAGGGAGGCGGCAAACCACGGAATTCGTTGCTGAGGGTGGTTTGAGGGTAAAACGGGGGGAGAAGATGGCGTGAGTGGAAAGATTCAAAGAAAGGCGCGCCGAGACCAACATGCACGTGGTCTTACTCCCCACGCACGGACCGCTGTCTTCTCGGCACACCGGCCAAGCTGTTGGCGATGATTGCCTGGCTCAAGATCTTACCACCTTGTTGCGCCTTACTAACGAATCCATAGCAACCGATTCCTTAGTACTTTTACACGATTTTCCTAACGAAAAGGTAAGAAACAGTCCTAACAAATTCTTACATACAAATTCGTACAATTTTGCAAGATTTCGGTTTAGCCGTGTAGTCTGAACAATTTGCGCAATCTTGAACTATTTGAACAACTTGATCTAAATAAGCCTAATACTTGGCTTCCACCCCCGAACAAACCCGTTCATCACAAAGTGACCAGTGGTTGAGAGTAGTTTGGTGTTAGTTTTGGTGTTAGTTGGAGATATATTCTATCTATCTCATCTTAGCGAGCATTTTCCTATTCTACCCGTGCACGTAGTGAAGACCTTTCAGCGTTGCAGCAAATGAGATAGCAGAAGTCCCCAAAAGGCACTTGATCATGTCGGAGGGGAGGTAGCCCGCCACGGCGGCGAGTTAGATCTGCAAGAGGCAAGTGAGAGGTCAATGTCAGGCAAAGAAAGCAAGGACAAAAATTGACCTTCATGAGTGCTTTAGAGTCATCGCCGGTCCACTGGCTGAAGTCATGCCCATCGGGAAAGCGGTGGAGGCCAGAAAACTCGGGTACTGCTGATATCCTGGCGCAGAAGGCGTCAATGACAGATTTTGAATAAATACCACAGAACAAGGGGGTCCAGTCGATTTCCGAAGGGTTGTTCGATGCTGAGTCCAAATATAAACTTTTTATGGCGAACGGAGCAGTCGCCATTGAGCTTTGTACTCCGACATTATTACTTTATTTGGGTGATAACAGCTGATAACAAGTGTACAGCCTCGACCAAACAGGAAGTTTCCCATGATCTCTGCTGACAATCAAAAGCCACGTAATTTCTCCAGAAACTAGTTCTCGAACAACACATTTACTTTCCCTGATCTTAACACGGGAATGGGTGCGGGCAAGGTATACAAGCCACTTGCGTGGAAAAAAAATGCAAAAGGACCGCATTTGGGACCCCAAAAAGGCAATTTCCCACGGGGAGGGGGGTCGCCTGACCCCCTAGAAAAAAAACTTTTGTAGGTGATATCTTTTTTCCTAATCTTTGGACCCCCTTGCCACAGAAGAAACATACCTGCAATCAATATCTTGGATGATCTCCAGCGCGCACTTTTCTCCGGGGTGATTGTGCAGATACTTGTTCACCCACGATATAATGTGGTCCTTAAATCTCCCCTTAATGACCTGCAAAAGGTCGGACAACAGCAGCTCGTGAATATCCGCCCAAGGAAAATCATTGGTGAAGGGCTAGAAAAATTGGTGGTGAGCTGCGGGAGTAAGAGAGAAATAGAGGGACATACAACAACGTCGGAGCGTACACTGTACTCGTCCCAGAGGATACAGGGGTCAAAGCACATTATGAGTGCCTCGGTCTTGGTGCGAGTACGCAAACGAGCACCATCCACATCAAGGTTATTCGGATGCACTTCGCACCTGGCAAACATTTGGAAAAAACTTGCATAGATGAAAAGGAGACCACGTACTTGGGGCACCAGTTCTGGACGAGGGCTACGAGGCAGACCTGCTCAGGGTAGTCCACAATGTACCGCCCAATGCCATAGATGACACAGCAAAAATGCCCCTCAGAGCACTGTTATATCCAGGTTCTGGAGGGAAGAGGGATATTGCTGGACGTCGGGAGATTCGGGGAAAGGAGACCAAAGAGTTCTGGTTGGCTACTGGACACTCCGGTGATACTGGGGGGAGAGACTAGATGACCGGAGTGACACAACACCACAGAACAGTAGGGCGAGTGCACTACCCAAGCCACTGGAGGGACGAGGAGTGTGAGGGGAGGATTCTGGTTATTGGTGACTGGACTGGAACCCGGAAGCAACTTGATTATTAAACTGAAGAACAGGAGTGTAGTCTAGGTGTTTATATAGTACAGTACTTGTAATTTGAACATACAGAGTTATATGAAAACCATGTGGAAATTCTTAACGGGATCATCACATGTTGTTGGAGAACAAGAAAGTGTCGTCAAGTGGAAGATGTGAAGCATATGGAAGGAAGCAAAGTCCATATGGTATGCACAGGATACACAAGGAACCGTTCAGTTAGGCCACATTGCAATCATAAGGCTTCTCCGGAGTAACCAGAGGCGCCTGAGAGGTCGGCGACCATTCTGGAATGATGTTCCAAGTGTGGGTGCACAGATATAACAGTATCCCCCGCTTGGGTTCGGATCCCTAGACGAACATATCGTACCAAAGGACCAGAGGGGCACTGAACAGTTGTGTGCATTGGGATTTGAAGTGAATAAGCGAAAAGGGAATTGGTTTGCCCTGAAGGAGATTTTTTGGATAATTTGCCTGAGTTCAAGATTTTGGCAAAGTTCCGTGACAGGTCACATGCTGAACTAGTTACATGTTGTTCAGTTCCGCTTGTTGACTTTAATCTTGTCTCCGAACCACCACCACCCTGGACGCTCCTCGCTCACCACGCTCCATGTCTTCTACCAACAACGACCATTCTGGAGGCGAAGAAGGAAGTGGGAAAGGACAGGAAGGAAAGCGGGAGAGAGAGGAATTGGGAGGGGAGGAGGTTGGTGTTACGGAGACGCCACTCCAAGCGGCAGAGGACATACGAGCTGCTGAAGATACGCTGCCGACCTTGAAAATGGTGTAGAGTGAATGACACCAGAGGAGGAACAACAATTGAACAAGGAGAAGGTGATGGCCAGAGTGGAGAGAAAGGAGAAGGCAGCCAGGCGACCAGAGGGGGGTGAGAAGAAGCGCAAACGTGTCGAGCACGCTGAGAGTGACTCCAATGTCGTTGAGGTCACTGGTGCCACTTCCAGTAACCACCCTCTTATCCGGTGTGATGCGGACTGCGGTTCCGTGAGATGTCTGACCAGTGAATTGGTTTCAGGCAAGTACACGAAGGTGATTCGTCCTCTAGAGGGAAATTACTCTGTCGCGGAGAAACGTAGCTACTCGTACGCTACGGAAGGTTTATATAATTGTGGTGGTGGTGGTGAGATGGTACAATCCGTTTCCGTGAGGAATAGGATGTGAGCGCTAGGTTCCTCGAGGTTTTTAGTTCCTCGTTGGGGGCTAGCCTTCCAGGAAAGCCGCGGTTGGAGGTCGCTCTACACTTGCGCGAAGGAATAGAGCTTCGCAATGCGAGCGTCGATCCGAGCCGGGAGACCTGGGTGATATGGGGGTTTCTCTTCTCTCCCTGCCTCGTATTACTCGGGCAAGCAGTGTCTTTAAAACGTGGGTTTTAACACAGCGCGAGCGGGCTATAGCTCTTTTCCTCCGTAGCCCGTTTTCTTTCTGTGCTTGTGTGAACGCGCAACGGATGAGGTTCCGTGACGAGTGTGGCGAAGTTGTGTTTCGAATGAAATGGTGGAGTGGTTATAATCTTCACGGATAAGCCTTCCGTGAAGATGGGGAGTGGTGCCCTGCGCACGGATCTGCGTTTGAGCCTCCAATACAACAGTTGCACGCAGCTAAGTAGGGGCTGCTGGCTGTTTAGAAGTACGCGCTTTTCATCGACTGCGCCGTGACCAACGCCTTTGTATTCAACAATTTCCTCCCGACCCGTTTTTACGGAGTCGAAGGGACCTTTAGAAAGGGTTCCTTGGTGAACCTTCAATCCAAGTGACCTATTTAGCTAGCCCCACGGAGGACGGCGTAGCCTGAGCTATTATGTGTATATGAGAGAGACAATTCCGCCCCGTAAGGCTGGGGGGGAGGGTAGCTTAGGTGTGAGCAGTGGGGGATAACAAGATAATTCCTTGGTAAATACATCTAGCTTTTATACGTATTCCCGCCCGATTACCGCGCGTGAACTTCTCCGTGAAGCCTCCGTTGTATTGTCCTTCCTGTGGATCCTCACATGCCTTCCGCAAAGTTCGACTCCCATGTTCTCCGTTAAGTTGACACACACGCCTTCTGTTAGGCTCGACGGAAACCTGCCCCCACAACCTTTACGTTTGCCCGATCCCGTCGCTTCGCATGTCCCGTAGCGATCCGTAAGTCGTCCGTGAATATGTCCGTGTGGCACTCCTTGATATCGATTGCTGGTTGTTCGAGGTATAGGCCTGGTGGCGTAACTGGTAATGCGCGCATTTGCAGTCAACTTCTGCACGATATTACAATTGCGAGTCCCTCGTTCGATTCGAGGTCAGGCCGTGTTCGCTTTTTCCCATGCTCCGTAGGTGTATTTTTCCGTCACGGAGAGAGCGTGCGCCAGTATTCGACCGTGAGTGATTCCGTGGGTGTCGATTGTTGTTTCCTGACTATTTGCAGTATAGGCCCGGTGGTGTAACTGGTAACGCGTGCATTGTCGGTTTCCTCGCAATATTGCATAATTGCGAGTCCCTCGTTCGATTCGAGGTCGGGCCTTTATTCGCTTTTTCCCACGCTCCGTAGGTGTATTTTTCTGTCACGGAGAGAGCGTGCGCCAGTATTCGACCGTGAGTGATTCCGTGGGTGTCGATTGTTGTTTCATGACTATTTGCAGTATAGGCCTGGTGGCGTAACTGGTAACGCGCGCATTTGTAGTACTTCTCTTCACAATATTGCGTAATTGCGAGTCCCTCGTTCGATTCGAGGTCGGGCCTTTGTTGGCAATTTTGCTACCTTTTTTCCGCGAGCGTTCCGTAGTCGTGTTCCGTAGTGCGTGTGTTCCGTTGCAGTGTGTTACCTTTCCGTCCGCGCAGAGAGCGTCCGCCAGGTCAGTTTTCAACCGTGGGAAAACCCTCCGTGACAGCCGTAGCATGCCGTGTGGTCTCTGAGGCTTATTGTGATTTCCTCCGTGAGTCGTTTCGTTACTGATTTCCGCCGCGCTTGAGCGTATCACAAGTGATAGCTCACATCTCCTCCCCACTTTTGAATGCCGACCGTCCCCGGTTGGCTCCCCATATAAATTCGCCCACTTTTTTTTTTTTTTTTTTTTTTTTTTCTCCTCCATCTCCGCTAAGTCCTTTCTTCTTTTCTAAGATGGACGCCTCTGCCATTGGCCGCTTCCATTCCACCGTACAACCCATTCCTCTTGAGAGCCTTGAAGTCCCAGCTGGCGGACTAGGCCACTTCCTCCGTCAGAATCTCAGATTCAAGGTCTTCCTCGTGTCCATGTCTGTGCTGGAGGATCGGTGGGGCACGCGTACGCGCAACTCTGTCACGGCCAAAGAGCTTCACGATCTCCGGGTGTGCGTCCGTCTTATTGTTGATCACATGGTGCGCGTTATGTTCCTTGGCCAGGCGATTTACTGTGTCTGGTCGCTGACGGCTTCCTGTGTATAGTATTATGCGGCCAGGCTCCGGCAAAACGAGCTTCGTGCGAACTTCAGCCGTCATAATACACCCCCGCAGGCCACCTGGATGTTCTATCTCATAGCCGTCCTTTTGACGGAGACGATGCTCCCGATATGCAGGGAGTCAGCGTGTTTGGGCTGGCCCTTTCGCAAGCGGAATTCTTTTTGAAGGAGTGTGCTGAAGCCATAGCGCTATACCGCCTCACCGACACTCCCGTCTTCTTCGACTACCAGGAATACGATCCGCAACATACGGTGGAAATGGTCTTCGCTTCACGGCAACCGCCGCGGAATTATAAACGGATCGCCGTGAACGATAATCCGGTTCTTGACTTCTCCGTGAAACCATCCGGCCCGTACTGGACCGATGCACAACGCGTGGTGGAGGCTACGCTAATGGCACTTTCACGGATCGACGGAGCGTTGATAGTTGAAATGGATAGCGATGGCTCCGTGGTTGGAATCCAGAAAGAAAGTGTGGAGGGGATATTGGCAGACATGGTAGAGTCTCCGCCGGCGAGGTCCCATACGGCTGACTGTTTGGAAGAAGGATCTGCAGACTCTATATCCGGGAGCCCTTGCCCTACTCTGTGCACGGATGAAGAAACCTGCGGACGCGAAGCCACGGAATGGATCGTGATGCTATCTTCATCGGAATTGAGGGCCATCCGTTCCGATTTACTTCTGTTTCCTGTATAAAAGAGCGTGTGTTCAATTCCATGTTTTCATAACTTCCCCTGGTAAATCTTCATGGCGCTCCCCCCAAACTCGGTTGGATGGCAATTTCTACCCAATCACGGAGTCCTGCGAGCTCGTGATAAAGCATTGCCGTGTGGCGTCCGCGAGGTTCGAGCCAGGCAACCCAGACCGTGAACGTTTGGACGACGTTATGGAGTGCATTATTCGTCCTTCCGTGTATATCCTGGACTGTGCATTGCGCCCCGCCAATCGCGACTGGTTAACCCCTCAGGAGCTGACAATGTCGGAATTAATTTATTTGCACGACGCGTTTTCGATGGTTATGGCTGCTTTGGTGACTAGCCCCTATATTTATGATCGCGTTCCGCGTATTGAATTTCCGTGACCTAGTTCCATCTGCTCGAGGAGGGCGGCCAGTCGTTCCTTAACGACGGTATTCGAACCAACGCAGGTGTTTACGCTCCATACGTCGCTTTCCGCGGGGGATGTCTCCGTGGCCTTGAAAGACTCGACGAAATGTTGCGACAATACCTCCCCGAGTCGTCTACCCGCGTTACTCCTTCCCCAATCCACCTTACTATGCATCGAGCCTTGATTTTAGGACGGGCTTGGCAAGGTTTCGAGGATATCGAAGATTTTCCCGCCTACTGCCGAGGGACCCAGATTATCCGTCGTATGTCGCGCTCTGGGATGGAATTTCCGCGGTTCACCTGATCCCGGACGAGCCTCCCGTTTCTGATCGAACAATGGGGCAACTCGAAATATTGGAGTACATGGTCGAGGTTTATGGCTTTGACGGAGAAAACTTGACGGAAGGCAGACAGATGCTCGCAGCGCTAGAGCACCTGAAGCGTGTTGCAACTTGCTGGGCGGCGCTACTGGGCACCCGTGGGGAATATCCAGAGTTCGTACACTCAGGTCGCATGATGCGTCGTCCTGGCACGACTGGTTGGGTAGTTCCGTCTTCCGCGTAATTCGCCGCGTGTCCAGCTTTCGTAGATATGCAAGCATGCACCCCTGTCTTTGCTGTGGAGTTTTTGATCCGGGCCTGATTGTCCACGCGCTTCTCGCCAATCTTCCACATAAAGCGCGCACGTCCGTGGATGATATCCCTTCCTCCAACCTGTTCTTCATGGCTACCTCTGTTGGCGAACGGTTCGCTGCCCCCCGATGGCTCTCGGACGTCGACGACGAGTTTCTTGCGTACGAAGACCAGTCTCCCGGCCAGCGCCTCCGTGAAAGTTGTAGTGAACTCATTATCCCATCCATGGATCG